>PVKV010029571.1:0-23417 GCA_004027835.1 Alouatta palliata | reverse complement strand
GTAATCCCAGCACTTTGGGAGGCCGAGGCGGGTGGATCACAAGGTCAAGAGATCGAGACCATCCTGGTCAACATGGTGAAACCCCGTCTCTACTAAAAATACAAAAAATTAGCTGGGCATGGTGGCACGTGCCTGTAGTCCCAGCTACTCGGGAGGCTGAGGCAGGAGAATTGCTTGAACCCAGGAGGCGGAGGTTGCGATGAGCCGAGATCGCGCCATTGCACTTCAGCCTGGGTAACAAGAGCGAAACTCCGTCTCAAAAAAAAAAAAAAAAAAAAAAAAGAAGTGCTGGAAATACAAAGTGTTTCTATGTTACGACAAATACAGAAGCTGTGAGGGAATGAAAACTGCCAAAATGCAGAAGTTCAAAGATTTAGAGGAGGACAACACATTTAGTTTTATTTCAATCAAATCACAACACTTTCTTTTCCAACTGCTGCAAAGTGCATCTACAATATTCTATTACAGATCCACTTTAAAAAGGTTTCCTGTGACATTACAGCAAGCCTCTTTTTTCAAACAGGAATAATCCCAAATTCTTCCTCAAAAATAAAAACTCCATTCCAGTAAATACATAAAAATTACAGTAAGCCAGACACTTAAAAGGACAGCCAAGAAGTCTTCCAACAGTTTATTAGAAAGAATGTAGACATTTAAAAAAATCCCCACTGTCATGAACATAAATTGAGGTTTTCAGCCCTGGTATAAGCTGAATCAAAAAAAAAAAGAAATAAAAAATCCAATAGTGTATTAAACATTTTTCACTCATTTGCCATACTGACAGTGCAAATACAAATCTGGTCTAAATGTACAGACTCTCAAGCAACAATGTACAGCTTTCTTCGTCCTCCATGCTAAGAGATGTAAAAGCTTAAGGGTCAAACAATACCAAATGTATAGGCTTCAAAAACCATCTAAGTTAGGGCATTCTCTAGTTTTAGCTAAGATACATCTGGAACACTGACAAGTGATCATTTACATAGAATAATGTGAAGTACATTTTTTTTTTTTTGAAAAATAAACTTAAGTGGAACAATCCTGAAGGGTTAACACCAGAGGAAGAGCAGGTTACCACCAGTAAGGTGTCAGCCAATTTGTTCCAGCCACTTTTGAATCCATGTTCTATACTCTAAAATTTAGTTTTCTTTCCTTAAGCTTCCTATCACGTCAGTATCTATGTTATGAAGAAAAGGAGACTTAGGTGAGATGTTTTTATTTATCATAACTGCTGCATCAATTGCCTAGGACCTGAACAGTTTCATGAAAGTCTGGGAAATGTTCATGCATAAGGTTACTGCCTTAGCTGACTTAAAATTGCCCCATACAATGGTACATATCAACCCTTAGTGAAGCCTTTTAAAAAACAAACAGGTTGAAAAATGGGTTAAAGTAGGCAAATACAGCATCTGCCTTTAGAGCTATCAACTCAGGAATTCTCTCAATTATGAAATCTTGCAGGGAAGTTATTTCTCAAAATCCAGGTGATAACAATATTCCTTACTCCAGATCTGGCATTTCTGAAAGAATTTAAGAAATATTAGTGTCAAGTACAAGGGAAGTAATCTACCAATTTTAATGTCTTAAAGGAAAAGCAACCAAAAATCAAAAATATATCGTTTCCCAGTGAATAGGTAGGTGGTCTTGCTATCGCAAGTAATTCACATTTCTGCTTTGGTTATTTATTCAAGGTCATAAAGAAAAAATTACTTTTCTTCCAAAGTTAACAACACTTTTTTGAGTTTGGTTTTTGATGGAAAATATCACTGTGTAAACATACTTTTTATATACACTTACTTTCATCATCACTGTCTTGTGAATCCTGCAAGAGGGAAAATTAAAAAAAGTTACCAAGCTGACCAAATACTCCTTTGCTAACTTAACAATTTACCTTAAGTTCAAGCGCTGTATTTTTGACTAAAGTAGTACAGATAGGTAGGTACATCAAGCATAGAAATTTAGTCACTGGACTTAAGACTAGGTTTACCTAAGGTGAATGGATGTACAGCAGAGGATCTATCTACCTGGTAAAAACTGGTATGTGCCTTTTGGAGACATTCAGCCCACCCTTTGAATCCCTCCCTAAATTCTATCTTGGCATTCAAAGAGAAAACATGGCTCAATATGAAGAACAATGGACTGATAGAAGACAGTGAACTCTAATCCTAGCTGTTGAGTGAATATTACGTATTTTTCTGAACTGCATTAAATAACTTTCTGGGAGCTGTTAAAATGCTGGTGTTGGGAAAATGTTAAGAAAAGTAGTTTATCATCCTCTTACAGATTTACAACGTCCATTTGTTTAACTCGTCTCTGACTAATCCTGCCATAAAAACTATTTAACTTGCTTTCTTAGTCAAAATAATCCCTATAAACTGATTCTTTTTCTTTTTGAGACAGAGTCTCACTCTGCTGCCCAGGCTGGAGCACAATGGTGTGATCTTGGCTCACTGCAACCTCCACCTCCTGGGTTCAAGGATTCTCCTAACCTTATCCTCCCCAGCAGCTGGGATTACAGGCATCTGCCATCATGCCTGGCTAATTTTTGTAGAGATGGTTTCACCATGTTGGCCAGGCTGGTCTTGAACTCCTGACCTCAAGTGATCTGCCCACCTAAGCCTCCCAAAGTGCTGCAATTATAAGCATGAGCCACTGTACCCAGCCTAAACTGACTCTTATAATTCAGTAAGGTATTAATATATAATGTCTCTATGCAATGATTCTTTTGAAATCTGATCCATTTAGGAATGGTCTACAGAACAACCAGTTCTCTAGTAGATATCCATTCCTCAAAAATGGGCAGACTTTAAAAACTGCTTTTCCCTTTTTATCTTTATTTTTTACAAAATAATAAGTAATCCTGAATCTCTATAAACCCACCTGTAAATATGTTGTTTCTTACTATTTAATAGTATAAAAGTAAACAGAAAAAAAAACTTTTAGACTTACATCATCTGCTCCATCTACTTCTGGTAAATCTACATCCTCATCACCACCCATGTTGTTCATCATCTATTTGAAGTGTAAAAATTAGTTTAAAAACTGATGTTGTTACGTTAGGCCCTAATTATTAGGCTGCATGCTTCAGAATAAACCTTAAGTCTGCCACAGATATCCACAAATGAAAAATGCAAAATAAATGTAAGCATTTTCCCTTCTGGAAAAGGTAGATTATAGGTAATTACACAAAATCCTAAAAACCTGTATGGAAATTAAAACTAAATTTTCCCTAAAGAAAAACAAAGCTACTTATGCAGCAAATATCAATGTATGACAGACATTAAAAATTCTACTTGAGTAGTGGTTACCTCTGGTGGTTAAAGAAAAGAATGGGATTCACCTGTAGTTGCAAAGCTTTCTATCTTAAGTTAGGTAGAATGTGTATTATGGTATATATATATATATATTTTTTTTTTGTTCCCCTGAGATGAAGTTTTGCTCTTGTTGCCCAGGCTGGAGTGCAATCATGCGATCTTGGCTCACTGCAACCTCCGTCTTCCGGGTTCAAGAGATTCTCCTGCCTCAGCTTTCCAAGTAGCTGGGATTACAGGCATGCACCACCATGCCTGGCTAATTTTGTATTTTTCGTAGAGACAAGGTCTCTCCATGTTGGTCAGGCTGGTCTCAAACTCCTGACCTCAGGTGATCCACCCACCTTGGCCTCCCAAAGTGCTGGGATTACACAGCAATGAGACACCGTGCCCAGCTGGTGTTTTTTTTTTTTTGGATACAGTCTTGCTCTGTCATCCAAGCTGGAGTGCGGTAGAGTGTGATCCTGGTTCACTGCAACCTCTGCCTTTGGGTTCAAGCAATTCTCATGCCTCAGCCTCCTGGGTAGCTGGGATTACAGGCATGCACCACCATACCGAGCTAATTTTCCTATATTTAATAGAGACAGGGTTTCACCATTTTGGCCAGGCTGGTCTCGAATTCTTGGGCTATAGCGATCCACCAGCCTCGGCTTCTCAAAGTGCTGAGACTACATGCATGAGCCACCATACTCGGCCTTTTTTATTTTGAGACAGAGTCCTGCTCTGTTGCCCAGGCCGGAGTGCAGTGGCACAATCTCGGCTCACTGCAACTTCCACTTCCTGGGTTCAAATCATTCTCCTGCCCCAACTTCCTGGGTAGGTGGGATTACAGGCACACGCCACCATGCCCAGCTAATTTTTTTTTTTTTTTGAGACGGAGTTTCGCTCTTGTTACCCAGGCTGGAGTGCAATGGCGCGATCTCGGCTCACTGCAACCTCCGCCTCCTGGGTTCAAGCAATTCTCCTACCTCAGCCTCCCGAGTAGCTGGGACTACAGGCACGTGCCACCATGCCCAGCTAATTTTTGTATTTTTAGTAGAGACGGGGTTTCACCACGTTGACCAGGATGGTCTCGATCTCTTGACCTCGTGATCCACCCGCCTCGGCTTCCCAGAGTGCTGGGATTACAGGCGTGAGCCACCGCGCCCGGCCTGCTAATTTTTATATCTTCAATAAAGACAGGGTTTCACCATATTGGCCAGGCTGGTCTCAAACTCCCGGCCTCAAATGATCTGCATGCCTCGGCCTCCCAAATTGCTGGGATTATAGGAATGAGCCACCACACCAGGCCTGGTATTCTCAATTATGGTTTTAGATATTGTGAAGAACCAATAAATGATTTAAACTTATATGAGTACCTAGATTTTAGAGCTGGAAGGGACCTTAAAAAGATAGTCAAACATACAATGGAACGTGTTCGGTCTAAAACTAAGAATTACTCATCCCTAAAAAAAGAAAATCTGCCTTATGTGACAAAACACAATGAAGAACCTGGAGCACGTCATGCTATGTGAAATAAGCTAGTCACAGGACAAACAATGCATGATTCCACTTATATGAGATACATAAAATAGACACATAAAACTAGAGGAGAACGGTTGCTGCCAGGAGTTGGAGGGAAGGAAAAATGCAGAGTTGCTACTGTTATGTAGGTATGAAATTCCAGTTACACAAAATGCAGTTTCAGAGACCTACTGCAGAGCATTATGCCTACAGCTAACAATACTGTAACATGCGCTTAAAAATCTGTTAAGAGGGCAGATTTCATGTGAAATGCTCTAACCTCAATTAATTAAACACACACAAAAGGATTCAGTATAAAAATTCTGGGCTGGCTCACACCTATAATCCCAGCACTTTGGGAGGCTGAGGCAGGCGGATCACGAGGTCAGGAGATCGAGACCATCCTGGCCAACATAGTGAAACTCTGTCTTTACTAAAAACAAAAAAAAAATAGCTGGGCATGGTGGCGCACACCTATAATCTCAGCTACTAGGGAGGCTGAGGAAGGAGAGTCATTTGAACCTGGGAGACGGACATTGCAATGAGCCAAGATTGCACCACTGCACTCCAGCCTGGAGATAGAGCGAGACTCTGTCTCAAAATTAATAATAATAATAATAATAATTCTGGATAATCTATCTTGAATGAAATGAGTAACTGGGCAAAAGTTTCCTTACCTCCAAAAGCACTACTGAATACTTTTTTAAGTTTCTTTGGGCAGGAAAAATGCTAAATGTACCAAGCACAATGCTATGTGCTTAAGATATACCACCAGGAGAAAATCGAACATATTCAAGAGCTACTTACAGGTAACAACAAAAACTGAACAACAAAGATACCACAAGTAAAAAGACAGCATTACAAGGCTGGGGGCAGTGGCTCACGCCTATAATCCCAGCACTCTGGGCAGCTGAGGCGGGAGGATAGCTTGAGCTCAAGAGTTCAAGATCTGCTTAAGCAACCCAGTGGCTTGCACCAACTGCTACAGGTAAGGAAAGTACAATTTAAAAAAAAAAAAAAAAGTCACATAAATAGAACATCCTCCCTTTCTGTTGAAATCACCATGCCAGAGTCATGTGTGGAGAATTGTTCAATAAGCAATTATATACATAAAGCTGGAAACTTGGCTCCTTTTATTTAACTCTTAGGTCTCAAAACACAAAAATCTAGTTAATGAAAAATTTCAAATTGCAACAAGAAATGAATTTCCTGAGTATGTATTCAACGTACACCCTAATGTTCTTTTTGTACTTAGCTTTATTCTACTACATTTGATAAAGTCTATTCTGCCTACATGGAGATCATTTATTCTTTGCCCATGGCAACACGTTATTTGGGTGACATCTTAGAAAATACTTTTTTTTTTTTGAGACGGAGTTTCGCTCTTGTTACCCAGGCTGGAGTGCAATGGCGCGATCTCGGCTCACTGCAACCTCCGCCTCCTGGGTTCAAGCAATTCTCCTGCCTCAGCCTCCCGAGTAGCTGCAACTACAGGCACGTGCCACCATGCCCAGCTAATTTTTGTATTTTTAGTAGAGACGGGGTTTCACCATGTTGACCAGGATGGTCTCGATCTCTTGACCTTGTGATCCACCCGCCTCGGCCTCCCAAAGTGCTGGGATTACAGGCGTGAGCCACCACACCCGGCCAGAAAACACTTTCTTAAACTTTTTTCCCTGTACACCTCAGGGTACACATTTCACTTTTTTTTTTTTTTTTTTTTTTTTGAGACAGAGTCTTGCTCTGTTGCCCAGGCTGGAGTGCAGTGGTATGATTTTGGCTCACTGCAACTTCCACCTCCTGGGTTCAAGCAATTCTCCTGTCTTAGCCTCCAGAGTAACTGGGATTACAGGCATGCACCTACCACGTCCAGCTTTTTGTAATTTTATTTTTCATTTATTGATTTTTGAGACAGAGTTTTGCTCTTGACAAGCTGGAGTGCAATGTTGTGATCTCAGCTCACTGCAACCTCTGCCTCCCGGGTCCAAGCAATTCTCCTTCACTGGTCTCCTGAGTAGCTGGGATCACAGGCATGTGCCACCACACTTCACTAATTTTCTATTTTTAGTAGAGGCAAGGTTTCTCCATGTTGTCAGGCCAGTCTCAAACTCCCAACCTCAGGTGATCCACCTGCCTCAGCCTCCCAAAGTGCTGAAATTACAGGTGTGAGCCTGGCCTGTAGTTTTATTTCATTTACTTATTGAGACGGAGTCTCGATCTGTCACCAGGCTCGAGTGCAGTGGCATGATCTTGGCTCACTGCAACCTCTGCCTCCCAGGTTTAAGGTATTGCCTGCATCAGCCTCCTTAGTAGCTGGGACAACAGGCGCCCACCACCATGCCTGGCTAATTTTTGTATTTTTAGCAGAGATGGGGTTTTACCATGCTGGCCAGGATGATCTCAATCTCCTGACCTCGTGATCCACCCACCTCGGCCTCCCTCCCAAAGTGCCGGGATTACAGGCATGAGCCAGAAGTTTATAGTCATATTTTATGGCTTCAAAAACCAACTACTGCAATCATGAAAAAAAAAAAAAAGTCCTAATGATGAAATCAGCAAACTAGCTGTGTTAGTTTGTCTTAATACATTCATTAACTCTTGCAGCTAATACTGATTCTTTTAAAAACATTAAAATGGTTCAACTTCAGGATTAAAATTGCCATTGTTAAAATCTATTTACTGTTACTGCAAAATGGTCTTAAAAATAACACACATCATGAATACTATAGGTGCCTAAAACCAAATTAAATTGACTACACAGACATGTACTGTGTACTTGGAATGGGGAGAGGTCCATTTAAAGAACTTACCTCAGAGAAACGATCAAAATTAGACATGTCTTCATCTGAATCGTCTTCCCAGTCTTTCCAATTATTGAAGTCCACACTAAGCCAATTAAGCTATAAATTGATACAAAATCACCCTAGGATTAGGCTAATTTGCATTTCACATGAACCTTCAGACTACATTTTCTTTCCTTCTTTTTTTTTGAGATGGAGTCTTGCTGTCGCCAGGTTGGAGTGCAGTGGCACAATCTCTTCACTGCAGCCTCTGCCCCGCAGTTTCAAGTGATTCTCCTGCCTCAGTCTCCTGAGTAGCTGAGGCTACAGGCACACGCCACTACGCCTGGCTAATTTTTGTACTTACTTAGTAGAGATGGGGTTTTCACTGTGTTGGCCAGAATGGTCTCAATCTTTTGACCTCATGATCCAACCTCCTCAGCCTCCCAAAGTGCTGGGCCCAAGACTACATTTTCTTTTCTTCTAAAGAGCCCAGGCCTTGCTACGTTGTCCAGGCTGGAGTGCAGTGAGCATTTACAGGTGCGACCTCACTACTGATCAAAATCTGAGTTTTGACCAGCTCAGTTTCTGACCAAGGGTCTGGTTTACCCTCTTCAAGCAACGTGGTGGTCCCCACTTCCTGGGACAACACCATACTGATGTTAACTTAGTATGGCTACCTGACTGACATATGGCACTGCAACCCAAAATTGGGTGCAAGTGATCCTTCACTTCACCCTCCAAAGGAGCTCTTAACTACAGGCACACACTACTGGTGCCTGGCAAAACAACATTTTTGAACTGTGAACGTATTTTTAGGAAGGCATGTAATTAGCACACAAAGAATAGACTAAGCTAGATGGGGTGGCTCATACCTATAACCTCAACACTTCAGGGGACACCAAGGTGGAAAGATTAGCTCAGGAGTTCGAGACAGCCTGAGCAACAGTGGATCCTGTATCTAGGGGAAAGAGGGGAAGAAAGAAAGAAAAAAATAACCTTCCTGGGTGTGAGGATCGCTTAAGGCCAGGTCGAGGCTGTGGTGAGCCAAGTTCACACCACTGCACTCTACCATGAGTGGCACAAGACTGTCTCCAAAACAAAAGATTAGGCCAGTGTGGTGGCTTATGCCTGTAGTCTCAGCACTTTGGGAGGCTGAGGTGGGCAGATCGCTTGAGCCCAGAAGTTCAACAACAGGCTGGGCAACACTGTGATACCCATTCTCTACAAAAAGTACAAAAATTAGCCGGGTGTGGTGGCATACCCCTGTATTCTCAGATACTTGGGGGGCTGAGGTGAGAGGATCACTTGATCCTGGGAACCTGAGGCTGCAGTGAGCCAAGGTTGTGCCACTGCAATCCAGCCTGGGTGACAAAGAGAGACCCTGTTTTGAAAAAAGAAAAAAGACCTGAAAATTGTTAAACATATCTTTTGAAAACAAATTTACTAGTAAAAACTATTTTCAGTTGAATAATTTATTGCACCAAGTTTTGTTCCCTCCCATGTGATAGCTAGTAATGTATGCAAAATCTGTCTCTTAAGTACAAAAGATTCTGCACCCGTTAGTAACTGATATTCTGATCATACTTCGTATTAAGTTAAAACTAAGTGGACAAAAAACATCAACACGAGGCTTTATACTTGGCTGTGAAACAAAAACAGAGCAGCATACTCCTTACATCAAATAAGTATATCTTTTATCACCTAAAATAAAAATACTGAACTTTTCAAAAAAGGAAAATGAAACATACCTTTGCCCTTTCTTTTGTTAACCTTGGCCACGACTGGCCAGATTCTCCTTTTCGTAAACAACATAAAATTGATCTGTCCGTTCTTTTATGCTTGGAATCCTAAAAACAAAAGGACCATCACACCATTTACCTCTCCAGTATCACTACTAGATGACAGAAAGTAGCCTGTCATTTCTCACCTTTTTTATTTCTTTACCTAAATTTTTTCTAGACTCTGAAAGAAACATGCCCTTGACTACTAAAAACTTCAAACTATCCAATTGCCTGAAACCCCTATACATTTTTTTCCCCTATTTCCTACTGAAATAATCTGTACAACAACAACTACAACAAAGTTTCAAGTTTAACCTGGTACCATTTTTTTCTTCTCTGCACACGGTAAACAGAATAAAAACCTTAAAAACTTAAAGTAAAAATGATATAACCATGGACTGGTTTAAAGATTCTATTCTTTTTTTTTTTGAGATGGAGTCTTGCTCTGTTGCCCAGACTGGAGTGCAGTGGCACAATCTCAGCTCACCACAACCTCTGCCTCCTGGGTGCCAGCAATTCTCCTGCCTCAGTCTCCTGAGTAGCTAGGATCACAGGGCACACCACCACACCCAGCTGATTTTTGTATTTTTAGTAGAGACAGGGGTTCACAGTGTTGGTCAGGCTGGTCTTGAACCCCTGACTTTGTGATCTGCCCACCTCAGCCTCCCAAAGTGCTGGGATTACAAGCGTGAGCTACTGTGCCTGGCCTAATGATTCTATTCTTAGATAAGACAAGCCTCAGCTGCGCACGGTGGCTTACACCTGTAATCCCAGCACTTTGGGAGGCCAAGGCAGGTGGATCACCTGGATCAGAAATTTAAGACCAGCCTCATCAACATGGAGAAAACCTGTCTCCACTATAAATACAAAATAAAGCCAGGCATGGTAGTGCATGCCTGTAATTTCAGCTACTCGAGAGGCTAAAGCTGGAGAATCGCTTGAACCTGGGAGGCAGAGGTTGTGGTGAGCATAGATTGTGCCATTGAGAGCAAAACTGTCTCAAAAACCACACACACACACACACACACACACACACACACACACACACACACACACACACACGCCAAGCCTCAAGGATACTATTCTAAGCCCAACCAGTGACAGCAAAAAACAAAAAGTATGCAGAAACCTATTTTGGAGGAAATACTACTACAAAATATAAATATACATAGTTTGCCTCGACTGTTATGAAATACAGAACTGGCCAGGCAGTGGCTCATGCCTGTAATCTCAGCACTTTCAGAGGCAGAGGTGGGCAAATCATGAAATCAAGAGAGACCATCCTGGCAAACATAGTGAAACCCCGTCTCTACTAAAAATACAAAAATTAGCTGGGTGTGGTGGCAGGCGCCTATAATCCCAGGCTAAGGCAGGAGAATCACTTGAACCCAGGAGGCAGAGGTTGCAGTGAGCTAGGATTGTGTCACTGCACTCCAACCTGGTGAAAGCGAAACTGTCTCAGAACAAAAAACAGACTGGGTGCGGTGGCTCATGCCTGTAATCCCAGCACTTTGGGAGGCTGAGGCGGGCGGACCATGAGGTCAAGAGATCAAGACCATCCTGGCCAACATGGTAAAATCCCATCTCTATACAAAAATTAGCTGGGAGTGGTGGCACGCCCCTGTAGTCCCAGCTACTCAGGAGGCTGAGGCAGGAAAATCACCTGAACCCAGGAGGTGGACATTGCAGTGAGCGGACCTCCCACCACTGCACTCCAGCCTGGCAACAGAGCAAGACTGTCTCAAAAACAAAACAAAACAACAGAACCAATGCTTACTGCTAAAAAGAGTACTTGAAGTATGTCCATTTCCTCACAACTTAAATCTGGATTAAAGCATCAGGACTACTTACATTTGGATCAATACAGTGAAAAAGATCAATTTCATTTAAATGCTTAAAATTATCACTTCCTCCAAGACAACTGTATAAAATAAAAAAGAAAAGAATTAAGCCTCTTCAGAGAATCCAAGATCAACGAAAAAACAAGCAAGTCAAAGTTATTCAGTTGTGTGAATAACTATTTTACATCATTAGATAAAAAGTTTAACTTACCTGAATGTAAGTTTGGATTTTTCAAAATTCACATTAACATCCTTACTGTCTTCAACACAAAATTCAATGAAGACATAGTCCCTTCGATCGTACCACTTTGCAGAAGCAGGCTGCCTATAAAAGTATAAAGTAGGGAAAGTCAAGCTGGAATTAGTTACATTTACATACTAACCTTCAACATTTATCATGTAAGTAAACATATTTCTCTATACCATTATATCATTATTTTGGGGCAGTTCATTACATTAACTATAGTTTTACCCTAACAGCTATATTCCAAGTTAAAACAGGGCTCTGTGGCCAGGCGCCGTGGCTCACGCCTGTAACCCCAGCACTTTGGGAGGCCAAGGCAGGCAGATCACGAGGTCAGGAGTTCAAGACCAGCCTAACATGGTGAAACCCTATCTCTAGTAAAAATACAAAAATTAGCTGGGAACAGTGGCACGTGCCTATAATCTCTGCCACTCGAGACGCTGAAGCAGGAGAACTGCTTGAACCAGACTGGGAGGTGGATGTTGCAGTGAGCCGAGATCGTGCCCCTGCGTAACAGAGCAAGACTCTGTCTCAAAAGGAAAAACAAGGCTCTAAAAATATTTAGTTTCAGAATGATTCCAATTTCATTAACAGGAGGGATTTAAAAACCAAACAATGGTTAGGAGAGTTAGCCATTTATCTAGTTCTATAAAAAATTACTTGGCCGGGTGCAGTGGCTCACACCTGTAATCCCAGCACTTTGGGAGACCAAGACAGGCGGATCACTTGAGGCCACCAGAGCCTGAGACCAGCCTGGCCAGCATACCAAAACCCCATCTCTATTAAAAATACAAAAAGGAAAAAAAAAAAAAACTTAGCTGGGCATGGTGACACAGGCCTGTAGTCTCAACTAGTTGGGTGTTGGGCCTGAGGCACAAGAATCACTTGAACCCAGGAAGTGGAGGCTGCATTGAGTTGAGATCATGCCACTGCAGTCCAGTCTGGGAAACAGAGACTCTGTCTTCAAACAAAACACAGGTACATCAGATCTCCACTTTCATATTAAATTCACTGAAACCAGAGGACAATCACTCTCCTTTCCTCAAACTCAAATTAAGCAATCTAGAATTATATCATTACTTCCCAAAGATTAATACATTGAAGTCCTAACCCCCAATACACCTTAAGAATGTGACTGTATTTGAAGATAAGGTCTTTAAATGACAATTAAGTAAAAATGAGGTCTTAGGGTAGATCCTAACCCAATGACTGCTGTCCTCCTATATGAAGAGATTAACACAGAGGAAAGACACAAGATAGCTATCTGCAAACCAAGGAAAGACCTCACAAGAAACTAACCCTGCTGACACCTTCATCTTGGATTTTCAGCCTCACGGAAATACAAGAAAATAAATTTCTGCTATTTAAGCCACCCAATGTTTGATACTTTATGAAAACCTTAGCAAACTAACAATATAATCATGTCCCAGATAATAAAACAAATTTAAATTATCAAAACCTGTGGTTAGGCCATAAGCCAAAAACGATTCTTGCAATTTTTTTTTCTTTAAAGATAGGGTTTCACCATGATGGCCAGGCTGGTCTTGAACTCCTGACCTCAGGTGATCCATCCACCTCGGCCTCCCAAAGTGCTAGGATTATAGGCGTGAGCCACCACGCCCGGCCAAGTTTCATCTTCTCAAAACTGAGTATCTGGTGGTTGCTGTAACTCAAAAAACAAAAAGAAACACAGGTCCTACTACACTCCCCCGGCACAAAAAAATAATTAATGGGGAACAAGATGATGATGGAAGTATTTCAAGGTTTGAGAAGTTACATAGTAACCAAAAGCCATACACACTGCATTAATAGCTATAGTTATATAAAAAACTATTTTTCTTTTATTTATTTATTTATTTTTAAGACTAGTCAAAGCTGGGCGCGGTGGCTCACGCCTGTAATCCCAGCACTTTGGGAGGCCGAGGCGGGAGGATCACGAGGTCAAGAGATCGAGACCATCCTGGTCAACATGGTGAAACCCCGTCTCCACTAAAAATACAAAAATTAGCTGGGCATGGTGGCACGTGCCTGTAGTCCCAGCTACTCGGGAGGCTGAGGCAGGAGAATTGCTTGAACCCAGGAGGCGGAGGTTGCAGTGAGCCGAGATCGCGCCATTGCACTCCAGCCTGGGCAACAAGAGCGAAACTCTGTCTCAAAAAAAAAAAGACTAGTCAAGTGCAGTAGTGAGAAGGGGGGAAAAAGTAGAACAAGGAGTTCGACCTGTAACTGACTATGAACAATCGAGATAACTCACTACCTTTGGACCAGCCATATTTTTCTTTTAAATAATGTGAATTAGTTTTTCCAACAGCTACTAAGCTGTTAAGACAATATACTTATGTTGTTTGGATACAACTATGTCATCAATGCAACTGCTACTCCTTTTGGCCTAACATCACAACAAAACTCCTCAGGCACCAAGGGCACCATACACCAGGAAGGTTTGTGAAAGAACCTCTGTGCTAGCTAGTTTCTTTATTTGGTAATTTCCATTCTAAGATACAAAGGTGAAAAGTATTCAAGGTAATATTTTATCGAAAACTTCGCAATTCTTTTTTTGGGAGAAGGAATCTCGCTCTGTCGCCCAGGCTGGAGTGCAGTAATGAGATCTGGCTCACTGCAACCTCTGCCTCCTGGGCTCAAGCAATTCTCCAACCTCAGTCTCCGGAGGAGCTGGGACTACATGTGCATGCCACAATTCTATTTTGGACAACCCCATAAGATTTTCAAAATAGTGCTGTGTAAATTGGTATTTTAAGAATGGGCCTGGTGCGGTGTCTCACGCCTGTAATCCCAGCACTTTGGGAGGCTGAGGTGGGCGGACCATGAGGTGAAGAGATCGAGACCATCCCGGCCAACATGGTGAAATTCCGTCTCTACTAAAAATACAAAAATTAGACAGGCCTGGTGGCACATGCCTGTGGTCCCAGCTACTCGGGAGGCTGAGGTAGAAGAATCGCTCGAACCCAGGAGGCAGAGGTTGCAGTGAGCTGAGATTTCACCACTGCACTCCAGCCTGGCGACACAGCAAGACTTCGTCTCAAAAACAAACAATCATCCAGGTTTCGTGTCTCATGCCTGTAATCCCAGCACTTTGGGAGGCTGAGGCAGGCAGATCACCTGAGGTCCAGGATGCGAGACCAGCCTGGCCAACACGGAGAAACCCCGTCTCTACTTAAAATACAAAAATATTAGCCAGGCATTGTGGCAGTCGCCTGTAATCCCAGCTACCCGGGAGGCTGAGGAATGAGAATTGCTTAACCTGGGAGTCATAGGTTGAGGTGAGCCAGGACTGCGCCACTGCACGCCAGTCTGGGAGCAGGACTCCATCTCAAAAAAAAAAATTTAAGCACCTATGATTTAGATATTTTCTGTATACAGATAAACCTTCTGTGAGTTGGAAAGGGCCCTAACAAAACAGTTTTTTTTTTTTCTCAGAGTCTCCCTCGTCAGCCAAGCTGGAGTGCAGTGCTGCATTATCGGATCACTGCAATCTCCTCACCTCCTGGGTTCAAGTGGTTTTCCTGCCTCAGTCTCCCAAGTAGCTGGGATTACAAGTGACCACCACCACACCCAGCTAATCGTTGTATTTTTAGTAGAGACAGGGTTTCACTATGTTGGCCAGGCTAATCTCGAACTCCTGACCTCAAGTGAACCATCCTCCTTGGCCTCCAAAAAAAAAGTGCTGGGATTACAGGTGTGAGGCCCAGCGCCAAGCTGACATAAGCACATTTTTTTTTTGAGATGGAGTCTCACTCGGTCACCCAGGTTGGAGTGCAATGGCGCCATCTTGGCTCAATGTAACCTCTGCCTCGTGGGTTCAAGCGATTCTTCTTCCTCAGCCTCCTGAGTAGCTGGGATTATAGGCGCCCACCACCATAGCTAGGTCATTTTTCTATTTTTAGTACAGACGGGGTTTCACCAGGTTGGTCAGGCTGGTCTCGAACTCCTGACCTCAGGTGATCCACCCACCTCGGCCTCCCAAAGTGCTGGGATTACAGGCAGGAGCCACCATGCCCAGCAACACTTTTTATCAAACAGTGTGGCTTCATGTGAATGAGCACCTGAGGCACAGAAAAGCCACGACAGCACATTTTATTCAGCTTTAGAATATGAAATGGGAGAAGAGCGCTGGGCGCAGTGGCTCATGCCTGTAATCCCAGTACTTTGGGAAGCCAGACAGGCAGATGGCCTCAGGTTAGAGTTCGAGACCACTCTGGCCAACATGGTGAAATGCCATCTTTACTAAAAATACAAAAAAATTAGCCAAGTGTTGTGGAGTGTGCCTGTAATCCCAGCTACTCGAGAGGATGAGGCAGAGGAACTGCTTGAATAACAGGGAGGTGAAGGTTGCAGTGAGCCAAGATTACATCACTGCACTCCAGCCTGGGCCACAGAGTGAGACCCTATTTCCAAATAAATAATAAAGTTAGCTGGGTGTGGTAGTGTATACCTGTAGTCCCAGCTACTGGGGGGCCAAAGCAGGAAGATGGCTTGATCCCAAGAGTTTGAGGCTGCAGGGAGTGATACCAGCCTGCACACTAGCCTGGACAAAATAGTGAGACAGTGTCTCAGAAAAAGGAATATTCCTGGAAAACCAGAATTTCAAAAGTATACCGGCCGGGCGCGGTGGCTCACGCCTGTAATCCCAGCACTTTGGGAGGCCGAGGCGGGTGATCACGAGGTCAAGAGATCGAGACCATTCTGGTCAACACGGTGAAACCCCGTCTCTACTAAAAATACAAAAATTAGCTGGGCATGGTGGCACGTGCCTGTAGTCCCAACTACTCGGGAGGCTGGGGCAGGAGAACTGCTTGAACCCAGGAGGCGGAGGTTGCAGTGAGCCGAGATCGCGCCATTGCACTCCAGCCTGGGTAACAAGAGCGAAACTCCGTCTCAAAAAAAAAAAAAAAAAAAGTATACCAAAAGCTGGGTACAGGAGGTCACACCTGTAATCCCAGTACTTTGGGAGGAAGATCACTTGAGCCCAGGAGTTTAAGACCAACCTACGCACACAGAAAGACTCCATCTCTATTGTGTGTGAGAGAAAGAGAGAGAATGTGAGAGAGAAGTATGAGGTCAGGAGTTCAAGACCAACCTGGCCAAGATGGCGAAATCCTGTCTCTACTGAAAATACAAAAAAGTAGCCACTCCAGAGCCTGAGGCAAAGAACCTCTTGAACCTGCCGGGCGCAGTGGCTCATGCCTGTAATCTCAGCACTTTGGGAGGTTGAGGCGGGCAGATCACCTAAGGTTGGGAGTTTGAGACCAGATTTACCAACATGGAGAAACCCCATCTCTATTAAAATTACAAAATTAGCTAGTCATGGTGGTGCATGTCTGTAATCCCAGATACTCAGGAGGCTGAGGTAGGAGAATTGCTTGAACCCGGGAGGCAGAGGTTATGGTGAGCCAAGGAGATCGTGCTATCACACTCCAGCCTGGGCAACAAGAGCAAAACTGTCTCAAAATAAAAGAGAATTGCTTAAACGTAGGAGGTGGAGGTTACAGTGAGTCGAGATCATGCCACTACATGCCAGTCTGGGTGACAGAGCAAGACTATGTCTCAAAAAACACAACAAAGCAAAACAAAACCAAAAAAACCCTATCCATTGCCAATCCATACAGTAAACCATAAAAATTTCAATACACTATTTCCGTAACAAAAAATGCTCACTAGAGCATTTTTTGAACTCATGTAAATAAGATCTTAGGTGTTTAAGAGCTAGATTATCGGCTCATGAGGTCAAGAGATTGAGACCATTCTGGCCAATATGGTGAAACCCCGTCTCTACTAAAAATACAAAAATTAGCTGGGCGTGGTGGCGTGCACCTGTAGTCCCAGCTACTCGGGAGGCTGAGGCAGGAGAATTGCTTGAACCCGGGAGGCGGAGGTTGCAGTGAGCCGAGATCGCGCCACTGCACTCCAGCTTGCAGACTAGCGACAGAGCCAGACTCTCAAAAAAAAAAAAAAAAAAAAAAAGCTAGATTATCTAAACAGTTGATATTTATAAAGTTCCCCCCGCCCTTTGAAAAGGGACAGGCTGGGTGTGGTGGTTCATGCCTGTAATCCCAGCACTTTGGGAGTTCAAGTAGCAGATAACCTGAGGTCAGGAATTCAAGACCAGCCTGACCAACATGAAGAAAACCACCCCCACCACCCCCAAAAAAGAAAAGGGACAATCACTAACCACACAAGACCCAAAAATGACATAGCCTGTAGAAAATTTTTAAACTGAGACAATTTAATTAGGCAAGAGAATCTTAATTTAGCAATAAAACACCGGCTTGCACTCCAGGTTTTTCTCTTCCAGTTTCTACTGCCTTCTAGTTAAAGTCTAACCGACAGGAAGAAAAAGTAAAAATCCAGTTGCCAGGTTACAGTGGCTAGGAAATCAATAGGGAACAAAGGCCACCCACCCATCAGATACTCTCTAACTTATAGATATTAACAATATACCCTATGTTCACTATGACAATTTGTTTTCAAGGTTAAAGACTGACAATTTTGGGGATTTGTTCCTACACAGCTGAGTGAGGGCAAAGTTAAGACTTTTTTTTTTTTTTTTTTTTGAGACGGAGTTTTGCTCTTGTTACCCAGGCTGGAGTGCAATGGCGTGATCTCGGCTCACCGCAACCTCCGCCTCCTGGGTTCAAGCAATTCTCCTGCCTCAGCCTCCCGAGTAGCTGGGACTACAGGCACGTGCCACCATGCCCAGCTAATTTTTGTATTTTTAGTAGAGACGGGGTTTTTCACCATGTTGACCAGGATGGTCTCGATCTCTTGACCTCGTGATCCACCCGCCTCGGCCTCCCAAAGTGCTGGGATTACAGGCATGAGCCACCGCGCCCGGCCAAAGTTAAGACTTTTACCAAAATCAGAGATGCATGTTTCTGTACAACTTCCTAATTATATACAAGACGTTAGACAGGAAAAACAGTGACTTCAAATATCTGCAAAGTAAATAAAACATTTTACTTTTTACCTATTTTTAATTGGTCCAACCACAATGATTCAAAAAGAAAATGCGAAGTAGCACTCTGCAAGGTTAAGCACAAAATCTTAAATGGGGGAAGGTCCTAAAATCCCAGCCTTCTCCAAGATAGGTCCTAAATTAACAGCTTTTTTATAAACTATGAGACAAAGTTTCATACCTTAGGATTTAAAGAAACGTAACTAGGAAATCGCTAAAGAGCAAATGAGTAAATCAAATGAGAAAACACACTCCCAAGCCCTTAATGCACCCAGCATCTCTCTCTCTCCAGATCTTTAAAGAAAAAAAAAAAAAAAAAGGTTTAATAGTCAGGCATGGTGGTGCTTGCCTGCAGTCCTAGCTACTCAGGAGACTGAGGCAAGGGGGATCGTTTGAGCGCGGGAGGTGGAGCTGTGAGCTGAGATCGCGCCACTGTACTCTAGCCTGGGCGACAGAGCAAGACCCTGTCTCAAAAAAAAAAAAAAAAAAAAAAAAAAACACAAAAAACCCTCATCAGCCACATTCTTCCCAGGCCTGGATGACGACCCAGTAAAGGATTCTTCCACCTCAAACAACTAACTTACAACATTCATTTTGTAATTTCATTTAAATCTTTAACTTGGTAAGAGTCCCTGAAAAATTTACCAAATGACACATACTGAATATTTTTAAAAGGATGACATTAGCTGGTCTCTTCAAAACATTTGTTTTTTTCCCTCAACACCCTGCATGTGGCATCGGATCACTTTTTTGAAGGTAGCTACTTTTTGGAATAGCCTCTCTACTGCTACACTTTTTTTTTTTTTTTTTTTTTGGGTGAGACGGAGTCTCCCTCTATCGTCCAGGATGGAGTGCCAATGGCTCAATCTCGGCTCACCGTAACCTCCACCTCTCGGGTTCAGGTGATTCTGCTGCCTGAGCCCCCAGAGCAGCTAGGATTACAGGTGCGCACCACCACACCCGGCTAGTTTTTGTATTTTTAGTAGAGACGGGGTTTCACCATATTGGCCAGGCTGGTCTCGAACTCCTGATCCGACCGCCTGGGCCTCCCAAAGTGCAGGACAGGTGTGAGCCACTGTGCCCTGACTTACACTTACTTTTCATTCAAGTTTTTTAGTGTAGTTACATAACTTAGCCATTTCTTACCTATTTAAATATCCTATGTGGCCTCCAGAAAGTGCTTTTACCTCAAGCCAATTTTAAACGTATTTTTCGCGAAAAGATTTGTTCAGCTGTATTAAAAGTTGCTAATGCCTCATGTGACAAAAATTTTCCCCTTACAGATTTTCAAAGTATTAAAGGTTAAGACTGAAGTCCCTTCTACATTACTTAGAAGAGAAAAGCAAAAGCTATTTTACATAGATTCGAATTTGTAAAAACTCCGTTTACATACCACTTTCAGGGAGGGGGCTCCTCCAAAATTCTAATTTACGCCCTTACTGTAATACACGCTGTGCTCTAGAAGCTTGTTCTCAGTGACAAACTGGCTTCAGTGTATCCCTCACTCATCCCTTCAGATTTTTAGCCAATATACTCACTGTCAGTATCATGGCTTGAATTAAGTAAACCCTTGAATGTGTCACTTTTCCAAAAGAATAAAGTTACTCCCCTCATCTCTCTCCTAAATGGAGTGGGGGGTACGCTCCCCTTCAATTGTTCTCCGTATCTTTTAAGACTTAGCTAATAACTTAAAAAATAACGTCCCGTCCAAAAAACAAAACAAAACCCTGTAAAACCGGGAGCCCTCACTGGACGTGGCAGTGCTATGAATTCTTATTCGGTTAAAATCAACCAAGGCTTTCCTTTACCATAAAACGAAGACTGCTACAGAATTTGTATTCACCTGCACACCACCAAATTTAAGCTCTTTAGGACAACAGTAAGTTAATTACATACCTATTTCATTCCACACTGAGGCAGGATAGTGAAACCTCACCTAAAGTTTAACATGGAACACTGATGATGTCCGTAAGTATCCTTCCAAAGTCGACACGTGCCCAACTACCTGCTCAATGGTAACTCCTCGATACCAGGGAAGCGGCTGAGTTCTGGCAACCTCCCGTGTTTTCAACAGACTGGAGTTAGGAGGCGGCCTAGAAGTACCCACACTCAAGAAACCCAGACACAGGAGAGGGAAGTAAGTTGCGGCGTGGGCATGGCTTCCCTCTAGTTGCCTAGCAGTACCCTGCAGCTCACGGCGAGGCCCGCGTGGGGCTCTCCCAGGAGCTCCGCCAGGTATCTGGCGGCACCCACTACAGGTGCGCTCGGCCCAGGGCCTGGCCCCGGGACCACGGAGCAGCAAAACTGGAGCGCCCAGGCAGCCGAGAAGCGACCCACGAGGGTTCACGCTTCAGGGCGCCGCATGGCGAGTAGCTCCCCGGAGCTCAAGGCCTAGGGTGAAGTTACAAAGAAGCGAGTCGGCCAGACGGCCAAAGGGGGAAAAGTAGCATTTCCGGCACGGGGAAGCCAAGGGACGTTTCAGAGGTGGGGGAAGCGGACATCTGGAGGAAATGTCCTCCACCCGCCAACGGTAACCGGAACAAGGATACTTGACCTCCCGCCCTCAGGCAGGAACGACTGCCACCACCGACGCCAGAAAGGTCAGGGGGCCGAAAGTGGAGGGAGGGCCAGGGCCGTAGCCCCCGACGCGGCCTTGGCCTCACTCCGGGCGACCTTCCCTCGGCGGCGTGTCGCACTCACATTGTGAACGGGGCAGGGGGACGGGCGAACGGGTGGGCGGGCCTCTCTTGCGGCGGCTGCTGCTAGGGAGTCGACTTCTCTCGGGTGGCGACTCCGCGTTTTCTCCCCGGTCGCGGCCTCTTCTCGCTTCCCTCAGGCGACGGCGGCAGCGGCGGGCTCGATCTAGCTCCCCAGAATGCACCGCGCGGAAAAAGCGGCTTCTCCGGTCGGAGAGAAGAGGAAAGTGTAGGAAAAGGGGCGCGAGAACGGAGAATGAACGTGCGTGCGTGCGAACGAGGGGTGGTGAGGCCGGGCGGCGGCTGGTGACGCAGCAAAATGCCCGGGACTTGCCACCGCGCGTGCGCAGTCCTTGTTTTCGGGCTCCGGCGCGGCTTTCTAGAGATATCTACGGAAAGGGCGGGGCCTCCCAGCTCCTTCGCGATCCTTCCTGGCGCCGGCCCCGCCCTTCATCCGCCACCCTACCCCCACCCCGGCCCCCGCTAGTCCTTTACGCGTTCCCGCCTCTCCTCCCGTGCTGTCTTCTCGCGTTAGAAAACCGTCGGCTGCCCAACCGCCGCGCTAGGCGCCTTGGACGATTTCTCTGAGAAACGGCTGCGTTGGCAGCGGGAGGCAAGGCGGAGGCGGAGGGACGCGGAGTCGGGATCGTGGAGAATTTAAATGGAGCGTTGGTTACTCTTGAGGGAGTAAATCAGCTCACTCAGGAAACATTCCACCACAAAAACATGTGAAAAGCCTGTGCTGTGGAAAAGGGCTCACTTCACCATTTTTCTGAAGGTTGGAGGCTCTGTCCAAGGACAGCAGAAATTCGAGGTTCTTGGCGGAGAAGGAGCATTTGCCATTCGGGGCTGGTTTTGCCCCTGTCTTGAGACCTTAGTGCTGTAGTTGAGCCATGAAGGATAGTTGAGGGGAGAGTCTAGGTTTCCGGAATGGAGAGACTAAGACATCTCCATGCACATCATTTGGGGGAGAAGGGGTTCCCCATCGCGTCCTGCAACACACTACTAGGGTGTAGTAGGGGATAGTAACCGAGAGACTGAACACAGTCCTGCTTACCAAGAGGTTAATGGTGGAGTAGGGGAGAGATACTCCAGTGCACTGCATTTTGAACAGGAAGAAGGTTTAAGGAAAGTGCTGTATTTCTGAAGAATGGGGCTTCATAATAAGCATTAAGGTGCTTAGTGTCTGCTGTACAAGGCAGATACTGGGGAGCTACGAAACGTGGACCCTAGCTTAGATGCCGTTAAAGAGGGAAATTAGGCTGGCGCGGTGGCTTACGCCTATAATCCCAGCACTTTGGGAAGCCAAGAAGGGTGGTTCCTTAGGTCAGGAGTTCGAGACCAGCCTGACCAACATGGTGAAACCATCTCTACTAAAAATACTAATTAGCCGGGCATGGTGGCATGCGCTTTTAATGCCAAAAACTAGGGAGTATGAGGTGCGAGGATAGCTCGAACCAGGGAGGCGGAGGTTGCAGTGAGCAGAGATCATGCCACTGTACTCCAACCTGGACGACAGAGTGAGACCCTGTCTCAAAAAAGAAGGGAAGTTGGCCCAGCGCGGTGGCTTAAAAGTACAAAATTAGCCAGGTGTGGTAGCATGCACCTGTAATCCCAGCTACTCGGGAGCCTGAGGCAGGAGATTCGCTTTAACCCAGGAGGCGGAGGTTGCAGCGAACCGAGATCGGGCCGTTGCACTCCAGGCTGGGCAAAAAGAGCAAAACTCCATCTCAAAAGAAAAAAGGGGGAAGTTAAGGACCAGCTCTCATTGTTAGTCTTACTCTGTCGCCCAGACTGGACTGCAGTGGTGCGATCACAGCTCATTGCAGCCTCGACCTCCCAAACCCAAGAGGTCCTCCCCCGCAGCCTCCTGAGTCGCTGGGACCACAGGCATGAGCCACTGTGACCTGGCCGCCAGCTCTTAAATATTATTCTATACTTATAAGGAGGCTTCTAAAGGGGAAAACAAAATACACAAATGGAGATAGCCTAGTGCTATAATGGGAGTACAAAAAGTAATGGGGTCCTGTAACTGTCAGAGGAAAAATAAAATTTAAAAAAAGTACAAGGCCGGGCGCGGTGGCTCACACCTGTAATCCCAGCACTTTGGGAGGCCGAGGCGGGTGGATCACGAGGTCAAGAGATCGAGACCATCCTGGTCAACATGGTGAAACCCCGTCTCTACTAAAAAATACAAAAATTAGCTGGGCATGGTGGCACGTGCCTGTAGTCCCAGCTGCTCGGGAGGCTGAGGCAGGAGAATTGCTTGAACCCAGGAGGCGGAGGTT
>PVKV010029570.1:0-23419 GCA_004027835.1 Alouatta palliata | reverse complement strand
TACAAAGAGGAGCTGGTACCATTCCTTCTGAAACTATTCCAAACAATCCAGAAAGAGGGAATCCTTCCCAAATCATTTTATGAGACCAACATCATCCTGATACCAAAACCCGGCAGAGACTCAGCAAGAAAAGAAAACTTCAGGCCAATACCCATGATGAACATAGATGCAAAAATCTTCAATAAAATACTGGCAAACCCATTGCAACAGCACATCAGAAAGCTTATCCACCATGATCAAGCAGGCTTCATCCCGGGGATGCAAGGCTGGTTCAACATACACAAGTCTATAAACATAATCCACCACATAAACAGAACCAAAGACAAAAACCACATGATAATTTCAATTGATGCAGAGAAGGCCTTTGACAAAATTCAACAGCCCTTTATGCTAAAAACCCTCAATAAACTAGGTATTGACGGAACATATCTCAAAATGATAAAAGCTATTTACAACAAACCAAGAGCGAATATCATACTGAATGGGCAAAAACTGGAAGCATTCCCTTTGAAATCTGGCACTAGACAAGGATGCCCTCTCTCACCACTCCTATTCAATATAGTACTGGAAGTTCTAGCCAGACCAATCGGGCAAGAAAAAGAAATAAAGGATATTCAAATAGGAAAGGAGGAAGTCTAATTGTCTCTATTTGCAGACGATATGATTATATATCTAGAAGACCCCATCGTCTCAGCCCAAAATCTCCTGAAACTGATAAGCAACTTCAGCAAAGTCTCAGGATACAAAATCAATGTGCAAAAATCACAATCATTCCTATACACCAATAACAGACTTAAAGAGAGCTAAATCAAGAACAAATTGCCATTCACAATTGCTGCAAAGAGTATAAAATACCTAGGAATACAACTAACAAGGAACATAAAGGACCTCTTCAAGGGGAATGACAAACCATTGCTCAACGAAATAAGAGAGGACACAAACAGATGGAGAAACATGTTCATGGTTAGGAAGAATCAATATCGTGAAAATGGCCATACTCCCCAAAGTAATTTACAGATTCAATGCTATCCCCACCAAACCACCAATGACCTTCTTCCCAGAACTGGAAAAAATCACCTTGAACTTCATATGGAACCAAAAGAGAGCCCGCATAGCGAAGTCAATTTTAAGCAAAAAGAACACAGCTGGAGGCATCACACTACCGGACTTCAAACTATACTACAAGGCTACAGTAATCAAAACAGCATGGTACTGGTACCAAAACAGAGATATAGACCAATGGAACAGAACAGAGGCCTTGGAGGCAACACAACACATCTACAACCATCCGATCTTTGACAAACCTGACAAAAACAAGCAATGGGGAAATGATTCCCTGTTTAATAAATGGTGTTGGGAAAACTGGTTAGCCATGCGCAGAAAGCAGAAACTGGACCCCTTCCTGACACCTTACACTAAAATTAACTGCAGATGGATTAAAGACTTAAACATAAGACCAAAACTCTCGAAGAAAATCTAGGAGAAACCATTCAGGACATAGGCGTAGCCAAGGACTTCATGACCAAAACACCAAAAGCATTGGCAACAAAAGTCAAAATAGACAAATGGGACCTAATCAAACTCCACAGCTTCTGCACAGCAAAAGAAACAGTCATTAGAGTGAATCGACAACCAACAGAATGGGAAAAAATTTTTGCAGTCTACCCATCTGACAAAGGGCTGATATCCAGAATCTACAAAGAACTAAAACAGATTTACAAGAAAAAGACAAACAAGCCCATTCAAAATTGGGCGAAGGATATGAACAGACACTTTACAAAAGAAGACATAAATGAGGCCAACAAACATGAAAAAATGCTCATCATCATTGGTCATTAGAGAAACACAAATCAAAACTACATTGAGATACCATCTCATGCCAGTTACAATGGCGATCATTAAGAAATCTGGAGACAACAGATGCTGGAGAGGATGTGGAGAAATAGGAACACTGTTACACTGTTGGTGGGAGTGTAAATTAGTTCAACCACTGTGGAAGACAGTGTGGCAATTCTTCAAGGACCTAGAAATAGAAATTCCATTTGACCCAGCAATCCCATTACTGGGTATATATCCAAAGGATTATAAATCGTTCTAGTATAAGGACACATGCACAGGAATGTTCACTACAGCACTGTTTACAATAGCAAAGACCTGGAACCAACCCAAATGCCCATCGATGATAGACTGGAGAGGGAAAATGTGGCACATATACACCATGGAATATTATGCAGCCATCAAAAACGATGAGTTCGTGTCCTTTGTAGGGACATGGATGAACCTGGAAACCATCATTCTCAGCAAACTGACACAAGAACAGAAAATCAAACACCGCATGTTCTCACTCATAGGTAGGTGTTGAACAATGAGAACACATGGACACAGGGAGGGGAGCATCACACACGGGCGTCTGTTGGGGGGAAATAGAGGAGGGACAGCAGGGGGTGGGGAGTTGGGGAGAGATAGCATGGGGAGAAACGCCAGATATAGGTGATGGGGAGGAAGGCAGCAAATCACACTGTTATGTGTGTACCTATGCAACAATCTTGCATGTTCTTCACATGTACCCCAAAACCTAAAATGTAATAAAAATGAAATAAAATAAAGTAAAAAAAAAATAGTGTTTAAAAGCCAATAGAAATTTCACATACAAAAGAAGCACTGATATTTTATTATCTTGTTTCCATACTTGTGGGACAAATGGACCCAAGTGTGAAAGAAAGATTCTGTATTAAGCTGGGTGCAGTGGCTCACACCTGTAATCACAGCACTTTGGGAGGCTGAGGTGGGCAGATCACGAGGTCAGGGGTTCAAGACCAGTCTGACCAACATGGTGAAACTTCGTTTCTACTTAAAAATAGAAAAATTAGCCAGGTGTGGTGGTGCACACCTGTAATCCCAGCTACTTGGGAGGCTGAGGCAGGAGAATCACTTGAACCAGGGAGGCAGAGTTTGCAGTGAGCCAAGAACACACCATTGCACTCCAGCCTGCCTGACAGAGCGAGACTCTGTCTCAAAAAAAATTTTTTTTAAATTTAAAAAAAGATTGTGCATTAAATCTTAAAAATTAAGTTTGGATAGCAAATGGAATATATACTGTAGCCAATGGAATTATTTGGTTTTATATGTTTTTCAGTAAAAATATAGGTTGTTTGTATGTATACCAGATAAAAAGTTAGTACCAAAATGCCTGGGCGTTCAAATTGAAAAAATAAAAGAAGAAAATCAAATCTCTTCTTCACTATTTAGGCATATGACATTATGACTAGGAAACATCTATAACACTTCCATCTGACTTCATCTGCTTCCACTGGCTCTCTGTCCGATGTCAGCAATTGTCAAAGATTCTTAGAACTTTTGTTTCTACAACCACACTCATTTTTTTCAGAAGAGCATCTTATGCAGATTACACAGATTTAACTTTTCAGCAATATGTGAGTTTATATTTAACTATATTAAGTTTAATATATATGCACAGAGACATAGACAGTAATAAAGAAATGCAAATTATCCTGATTACTTTTAATATTCTAAAATATCAAGTTCTAGATTCTACGGTTATGAATTGAATATCAGTTTAGATGGATTGATGGTGAATCGAATATCTATCCTTAAATGCTGAAAGTCTCTTTTCCCTCTTCAGTTTTCTTTCCTATTTATTATAAATACAGCTTTAAAGACATCTACCTTTGTGTTTCTTTGCTTTCCTCCTAATTTCTACAGTCACTAATTCTAAGAATGACAAACTTCAAAACGTAGGAGGTTTCCTGAGTCACTGCATAAAAATTACATGTCCATCTATCTATATCCATCCATCCACATATCACACTCACTCACATATAATGAAATCATCATGTGATTATGCACCCGTGAGAGAAATATGAAATGGAGCTAATTTGATTTGAAAATCTCTCACTTATACTACTCCAAGCAAACTGCCTCAATAGTTTTTTAATACTAATAACAGCATCGCAAATGAAAAACTACCATTTTTGGTCGGGCATGATGGCTCACGCCTATAATCCCAGCACTTCCGGAGGCCGAGGTGGGCCAATCATGAGGTTAGGCGGATCATGAGGTCAGGAGATTGAGACCATCCTGGCCAACGTGCAGAAACGCCGTATCTACTAAAAATACAAAAATTAGCTGGGTGTGGTGGCTCGTGCCTGTAATCCCAGCTACTCGGATGGCTGAGGCAGGAGAATTGCTTGAACCCCAGGAAGTCGGAGGTTGCAGTGAGCCGAGGTCGCGCCACTGCACTCCAGCCTGGCGCCTGGTGACTAGTGAGACTGTCTGAAAAAAAAAAAGAAAGAGAGAGAGAGAGAGAGAAAGAGAGAGAGAGAAGGGGAGGGAGGGAGGGAGAGAGGAAGGAAAGGAAGGCAGAAAGGGAGGAAGGGAAGAAGGGAGGAAGGGAGGAGGGGAGGAGGGAGGAGGGGAGTGGAGGAGGGAAGGAGGGAGGGAGGGAGGCAAAAAGGAAGAAAGGAAAAAAGAAAGAAAAACTACCGGTTTTGAGCATCAACTATGTGCCACTCACAGTTCCGGGTATTTTACATATAGTGTTTCACTGAATTTTCTCAAAAATCTGCCAAACATTCTTATCCTCATTTTAAAGACAAGGGACAAAGGAAGGTCCACACAGGTGAAATAACTTGCTCACAGTCATCAAACCTCCATCACCAGGTCTAAAGCCTGTGCTCTTTCTACAGTTCAGTGAGAGTCAAAAGGTAGGTACAAGACTTAGAGATACTGCATATTAAATGCTTGCCACAGGCACCTAGCATATATTCTGTAACTATTAGGTACATTTTCTTCCCAATTTTTCCTTTTCAAAATGTTAAGCAGAAACAGAAATAGAGGCATTTGATTTTAGAGTACTTTAAAGAACTACTTTTTAAAATGATGCTTTTAACCAAAATCAAGACAGGAGAAGGGAAAAAAAAAAATGTTTGGATGGGCGTGGTGGCTCACACTTGTAATCCCAGTACATTGGGAGGCCAAGGCAGGCAGATCCCCTTAGGTCAGGAGTTCGAGACCGGCCTGGCTAATGTGGTAAAATCCTGTCTCTACTAAAAATACCAAAAAATTAGCCGTGCATGGCGCCTGGAGCCTGTTATCCTATCCTAGCTATTCGGGAGGCTGATGCAAGAGCATCACTTGATTCCAGAAGGTGGAGGTTGCAGTGAGCTGAGATCGCGCCATTGCACCACTCTAGCCTGGGGGAAAGAGTGAGACTCCGTCTCAAAAAAAAAAAAAAGTAGACATACTATATTAGACTGATTACCAATTGGTATCAATTTTTGGCTTCTACCTGGTAAAGGGAGCACAGCATATTAGAAATAGAATTGGTGGTCATTCTTCTATTCATCTACGTAAGAGCCAGTTATCTGACATATGCCGGGCACCATGCTCTGAGAGTGCAACACTAATGAGACATGGTCTCTGTCCTTACAGAGATTAGGCAGAGGATCTTGCCAATTATCAGACAATTGTGCCTAATGTAAAAGAAATTCTGTGACATCTCTAAGGTTGCTATGTATACTAAATACACCAGCATGTGTTCATTGACAAGTGTATGAGACTGTTACCTAGCCTGCCAAATGAGTACAATAGTTACTTTTAATAAGCATCATAATACACAAATTAAATAATTAAACAAAATGCCTGGTATATAGCAGGTGTTTAATAAACAATAGCTAGCCTAAAAGCACCGTAATCTTTGTTGCTTTCCAATAATTAACTGCAAATACATTCACAATATACCCACAAATATGCTTAACTTTCTATAAAAAACCCATTCTGGAACAATATATCATTTATTAAGTTATTTAAATCTCATTTACACCCACAAAACAAAATGTATCAGAAAGTCCTGAAGAAATGACAGAAGGCAGCTTTATTGTTAGCTTTAATCAATTTGTTATCCTTATGAGGATATTTATTGCCTGCGTTCGGGGCAAGGTATTAGTCTTATACCAAAAGGCAGTGGGCTGCAGTGCCCACTCTCAAAAAGCTCACCATCTACAGAGTACAGATAAACATCAATAATGAGTATAAATGCATATACTGTGAAAGTTACTTTAAGCAAAAATAATATCAGTGTAGTTCGGGTACCAAAAAAATGAGTCAATTCTCCATAGAAATATTAGAAAATCCTTTCAGAAGAGGTCTCATGGCAAAAATTAAGCCCAACTTTGTCCTTATGTAAACACTCATCATCAGTAACTTCCAAACTATATGTAAATACAACTAAAGTGAATAAGTTACAGCATATTTTATAATTCAAATGCTAACATACATACATTTTATGTTTACCTGCACAGTTAGTTGATATTGCTTTCTGCCTAAGAAACTTCTCCACCATTTCTGAATAATTGTTACAATCCTGTGTAAATGCCTAGGATAAAAAATATGTTTATTAGTATCCTTTCATTGAAACAAGGAGGCTCAGTTAAATCTTCACTTAGAATACTCTACTACAATTCAAGAATTCAAAATCAAAGCCAAGTTTATGTGCACTTTTAAAGAGTAGAAAGTTATTCTGGGATAGAATTAATCATTTCTAAAAGTAGAAAAAATGGCATAGGTAACTATTCAGTATTTCTTTTGGGCTTATTATTACACAATATTTAATTTCAGTTCCTCTTCAATACTTACTCTTTAAAATATTTTTGAATGTTAAGACTATACAACAGATCACAGTGATATGTTGAGAAGTAAGCCAGGCACTATTTATGTAAATCATTATTGACACTTAGAAATAACTCTTGAGGGCCAGGCGCAGTGGCTCAGTGCCTGTAATCCCAGCACTTTGGGAGGCCAAGGCAGGCAGATCACCTGAGGGTAGGAGTTTGAGACCAGCCTGGCCATGAAACCACCCCCCTCACTCCTCCCCCCATTCTACTAAAAATACAGAAATTAGCCAGGTGTCGTAGGGGGAGCCTGTAGTCCCAGCTACTCTGGAGGCTGTGGCAGGAGTTGCTTGAACCAGGGAGGCAGAGGCTGCAGTGGGCCAAGATCATGCCATTGTGCTCCAGCCTGGGCAACAGACCAAGACTCTTTTAAGATTGTCAAAAGAAAGAAAAGAAAGAAAGGGAGGGGGGAAGAAAGAGAGGAGTGGAAGGGAAGGGAAGAGGAGGGGAACAGGGAGGGGAATGGGAAGGGAAGAAAGGGGAGGGGGGAGGGCAGGGGAGAGGGGACAGGAGCAGGGAGGGAAGGGGGAAGGGAAAGGGGAGGGGAGGGGGAGGGAGGAAGGATTCATGAGGTCAAGAAATAGTTCTCCTCTTCATTCTTTTTCTGTAATCCTCATTCTATCCAAGCCAACATCATGTTAATCTGCTGAATTAAAAAATACTCTATTTGTCACCATGTTCCTTAGTTTATATAGTGGCCAAAAGAGAAGCCTTGTCTTCTTGGCACCATGGCTCACACCGGTTATCCCAGCACTTTCGGAGGATGAGGCAGGCAGATCATCTGAGTTTAGGAGTTCGAGACCAGCCTTACCAACATGGAGAAACCCCGTCTCTACTAAAGATACAAAAATTAGTCAGGCATGGTGGCACGTGCCTGTAACTCCAGCCGCTTGGGAGGCTGAGGCAGGAGAACCACTTGAAACCAGGAGGCGGAGGTTTCGGTGAGCCAAGATGGTGTCATTGCACTCCAGTCTGGGCAATAAGAGCAAAACTCCGTCTCAAAAAAAAAAAAAAAAAGAAAGAAAAAGACAAAGAAGCCTTGTCTTCACACTTTGAAGTTGCATGTCTAGCTCCTACTAGACAGTATAAGGAAATTTTATATAGGATAATTCCCAGTCTGATGAGTTATTATGAAGTAGGCATATTTTCCTCTACCTAATCCAGGAAAATATATTTTAAGAAAGACACGGAGGGAAAGTTTGGACACTGAAAAAAAGGGAGAAAGAGTTAAGAAAGGTACAAATTTCAGTCTCTTTGTATGGTCAGATGACATCATTCATGCATCGCTTTCTTTTATCTACCAACATGGTGGAAAAGATTGAAACTGTTTTCTCTTTTCCCCCTTTCTTACCAGTCAATGAATTTATTGCTATAAATACAAACCCAATCATTTGTAGATCCTATGGAATATGGGAAAAGGAATCTGAGCAAGTGTTTGTAATATTGAGAATTTTTATTTTATTTTTTTTTATATTTTGTTTTGTTTTTTATTCTTTTAGCATTCTGTACACTGACAAAAGGTAAAAGAAAATAACTGAAACTTAAATGTGAAAGAACACAATTAAATCCACAATTGTAAACATTTATCTTACTCACATGTCAGTGAAAAATCACCAATTATTACAAAAACAAGACAAATTACATCACAAAAGAAACAAAAATTAGGAAAAAATTCATAAAAAAATATATCCAACTATGAAAAGTGTTGCTCTCTGGGTATCTTCACATCCTTCTCTTCTGTGTACTGATGTACAACACATTGTTTCCTCGGATAAATGCATCCCCATACTTATTCTTCAGTTGTCCATTCACATATTCCTCTGTCTGCTCCAGGGCTATATTCATGTAGCCATCCAGGCAAGCCAGGACCCCTCGATAATCCACTCCAGAATTTAATTTTACCACAACTGGTCGTCTGATGATTTGCTTTAAGAAGTCACTAGGGGTTTGCTTCCGAAGACTCATTTTAACAATCTTGGGACGCAGGAAACCTGAGTTCTAATCCCAGCTCTGCTACTTAATTAGCTGTGTGACTTGGATAACTCATCATCTCACCTCTCATGGCCCCAGGTTCCTCATCTCGCCGGCAGGATCCACAAGCCTCACTACCGGTGCCGCAAGCGCCCGGCCCCCGCGGACTTCATGGAATCGAAAACGAAACCGCCGAGGCAGCGCTGCTTTTCTGCCGCAGCCAATCAGTGCTCTTCTGAGAATTTTTATTTTTTTTGAGACAGAGTCTCACTCTGCTGACAAGGCTGGAGCGCAGTGGTGCCTTCTCAGCTCACTGCAACCTCTGTCTTCCAAGTTGAAGGGATTCTCCTGCCTCAGCCTTCCAAGTACCTGGGATGTGTACCACCACGTCCAGCTAAGTTTTGTATTTTTACTAGAGACAGGGTTTTGCCATGTTGGCCAGGCTGGTCTCAAACTCCTGACCTCAAGTGATTCATCTGCCTCAGCCTCCCAAAGTGCTGGGATTACAGGAGTGAGCCACACATCCAGCCAATATTGAGAATTTTAAAAAGAGATATAGTCAATGTAATTTCGTTTTGGTAAGAAAAGATCAGAAATACTACATATTTCTTTTAAAAGAACAGCATATAATTTATTAACTACATTATGAGTAAAATAAAAAATTATTTGAAATGAGCAACATGAATACATTACATTTTCTAAGGGATATATTTTTATGACATATCTGAGGTTTCCATGACAAAACCAATATACCTGATATATGCCCGAACTTGACATCCTCGAAACCAGCTCTGGATTTTAACTGCTGCATCATTCTCCTTGTTTCTAAATGGATCTACAACACTAAAACAAAATGTTTAAAAAGCACTTCATTAGTAACTAATATAATTCTAAAGCAAGTCAACCTGTTAAACTTGATTTTTAATTTCTTCCAAAGTGATCATTATAAATTCAAATGTCATTTTAAGTAACATTGAAATATAAATAAATAAGGCATTTCAAAAATCATGAGCTATGTTTTGAAAATTAACCTTTCTCTGAGAAGCCATGTGCTTTCAACAGCTTTACTTTTTTTTTATTTCGATAATCACCAATTTTACAATTAATTAATTTGCTGGTAATTTTTATTAGGGAGTAAGAAAGCAATGTGTTATTTTGACATTACTTTTAGAACATAATCATTTGAATTTACTGTTTAAATGCTACTACACATGTATCATGCAAGACTAAAATGCTCACATATTTCACTCATTTATCAGTTAAATGAGTTGCCTCTAAGTAAAATGAATCCATCACAGAATGCCTGTTCCATTAATAGCTGGAATTCTCAGAAAGTCTATTTAAGTTAAAGGAGGCAGGGGGAGGGCCATAGGGCTTATACAGAGATAAGAAATTCAAGTCAGTAATCCAGATGTGAAACATGTACAATATAGGGAGAATTCACACAAATCAGTAAGATTACATAATGTATACATTAAGTGTAGGATAAATTGTAAAAACCAACCCAGAATAGAAAACCAAACACCACATGTTCTCACTCTAGAGCAGAAGTTGAACAATGAGAACACATGGATACAGGGAGGGGAACATCACACACCTAGGCCTATAGGTGGGTTGGGGGTTAGGAGAGGGATAGCATTAGGAGAAATACCTAATGTAGATGACAGGTCGATGGGTGCAGCAAACCACCATGGCACCTGTATACCTATGTAACAAACTTACACATTCTGCACATGTACCCCAGAACTTAAAAGTATAATAAAAAAACACATACACCCAAGAGAATATATAAATAGTTGCATTACCTGATAATGAATGGAAGGCACTATGGTAAGATTACTATACAATGCAATAAAGTCTGCTGTAAATAATTAAGAGTGGAAGACCACTCTAGATAGGAGTGGAAGGAGGGAAAGATTCCTTCTTGTTGTATATTTGTACTGCACGTAACAAATGATAGAAGAGGTTTGAGTAAGGTCCAGCGCAGTGACTTAAGGCCCAGCGTGGTGACTTATGCCTGTAATCTCAGCACTTTTGGAGGACAAGGTGGGAGGATCGTCTGAGCTCAGGAATTTGAGACTAGACTAGCCAACATGGTGAAACTCCATTTCTACTAAAAATATAAAAATGAGCTAAGTGTAGTGGCGGGCGCCTGTAATCCCAGCTACTCAGGAGGCTGAGGCAGAAGAATCCCCTGAACCCAGGAAGTGGAGGTTGTAGTGAGCTGAGATTGTGCCACTGCACTCACTACACCCTGGGTGACAGAATAAGACTCTGTCTCAAAAGAAAAAAAAAAAAAAAAGAGGCTTGAATAAAGTGTATTCTGGCATCATGTTATTGTACTCCATGTGGGAGGGAGAACAGCTTAAAGTCCTTTCCTCCAGAGAGCATTCCCTGACTTCCCAGACTACAATTAGGCCTTTCCATGTTACAGTCTCATAGCTCTTCATAATATTTACCACAATCATATTTAAAAATTATTTAATGATGGTCTCTTCCATTAAACTTGAAAATGTCGAAGGCAATAATCTTGTCTATTTTGTCCTATACTGTATTCCCCATGGCCTCAGGAGAGATCATTGGTGTCACTCCTAACATTCAACCTTTGTCTTACCAAAGGTGCTAGCTGAGGGAGAAACATGCCTGTTGGCATATTCCATCCCAGTGAGAAATGCCACTCACAGGCTTCCCTCACTACATCTACTCCCAACATTGAAACCTCTCCCTACTTTAGGATGACAAGTTGCTGAAGAATCCATGAGCGCCCTATCCTCTTAGTAACTTAAATCCTGGGTGATGATGGGAAAAAGACAGGCAAACATGAAAGGCACTGTTGAGAGAAATAGAAGGAAATAAATATATTTTACTAAATAAAACTAAATAAAACTTTATGTGTTGGGCACAGTTCCTAACATTTTACATACCAGTGAATTAACTCATGCAAAATCATTTCAATACCTCTATGAAGAAGAGAATTATTATCCCTGTTTGACAGAAGAAGATAACACTGTGGAGAAAGTATTGTAATATGCCCAAGGTCACATCTATAGTGTCACAGCTGACATTTAATCTTTGGTAGTCCTGCTCCAGAGGCTGGGTTTTTAACCATCACCGCTTCTAAAAGAGAAGAGAAATGAAGAGAGGAGAAGAAAGGGAAAGTAAAATGGAAGAAAAGGAAAATGCAAAAAAAATGTATGTAAAAGTAAAATGGAAGAAAAGGAAAATGCAAAAAAATTTATGTAATTAATTTCCAAATATAATATTGAGATTTTGTGACAAAACGTAGCACCAGTCTCCCTAAAACAATAAAAGAAACTTAGAGACTAAGAATATGAAATGATACCAACACCTATAGCAACATCCCAAAATTTCAGACTATACCAAGTGTTAGTGATAAGAACTCATATATATTGCTGCTAGGAAACACTTTGCCCTTTGAACATATACAGAATAATTTTATTTACATAAGTAAAAACCTCTCAAAATTTTTGGGATGTTCATTAAGGATGTATACACATGTAGTAAAGTAATAATGAGAACTATAAAATGCAAATTTCAAGACAGAAATGAAAGATGGGGAAATAAGGAGATTAATAGTTGACACCAGGGCAAAAGGCCTTGGTTTTCAGAGTTTTGTGCATAATATTATGGGATTCTAGACTCCTTGAATATCAACATTTTGACCATGAAACACATATCCCAGAGTTTGGTAATCTCTGTAAAGATTTACAGTAAAAGATGCTAAATAACAACAATTAAAACAAGGTCCGATCATAAGATACAAGTATAGTGCAGTGTCATAGATGTTAATGGGAAGGCATCCAGATGGGAGATCATGGCTATGCAATGTTCAACAGTGTGCAGAGGTCATGGAAAACAAGGTCATTATTCAACCGGTTGCAGGATTAGAAAGAATCTTTCATTTTTATTTTAAAATCTTATCCTGGCCAATAACTAGATGGGATAGTGGAACAAAGAAACTGTCCTTAATGGCCAGCATGGAAAAGATACAACAACACAATGTCCAGTAGAGCAGGCAACGCAAAGAAGACAGAGTGTGGAAAAAAATAAGAATAATTTCATTCAATAAGGCTATTGTGAAATGAAATTCATGACCATAGAATAGAGCTGTTTCTCATGGTTATTTAAACCTTTTACCATTAATATTTAATACGACTCAACTAGATTTGTTTTTCATCTTCTTAATATAGTCAATTTAAATTACTGAAAACATTTGTTTCCCCTTTCCCACCAACCATCAACTCACTACCTTTACAAAAATGGCAGAAAAATATGAATAAGTCACATAGATATATCTAATAATTATTTTGAAGTTACTGTATTAGCTATTAATGTATTAGTATGAACTCACCCTTTATTTATAATTGTCATTGGAAATGCAGAAGAGAAGCAATCAAATTAACTGTTTTGAGTTTATGTTTTTTAATTTTTCCTGGTGACATTGGTCAAGTGGAAAATTAAATAATTTCTTTTTGTGTATATATATATACAAGCACATATTATATTAATAAAAACTATACATTGCAATTAAAAGGAAGAAGGCATTAAAAATTAACTAGTAGTTAACTTACTGCTAAACTTTAACTTATGTGCTAAAATTTCATTTCCATACACGTTTTTCTGTTGCCCGTTTTTTAACTACTTAAAAACGAAATTTACAGATGCTGGGTTACCACTGGGATGCTGAATACTCATACAATATGTCATGAACTGCTAGACATTTTATGTTTAAAATGAAAAATGTGGGTAACACTTTATTTTAATGGTATATTAATTAGTTCCAAATTACAGTGAAAATCCTGTAGCAGTGAATAAAATATGACATCTACATGAATTTGAAATAAATTTATTATGATCAGTATTATCACAATGAATACTAAATGAATTAATAATGATGAAAGACCAAAAGTATTACCAGTAATGTAATAAAACATCAAGAAATAGCTGGAAGTTTCCAGTCACTTCATCATCAACTAGAAATAAGTACTATAACCCTGGATAACACTATATTCATGTATATCATTAGTGGCCAGAAATTAACTGACAATAAGTAGAAAATGAAAAAAAGTGTGTACTTACATATCTTTCCAGTAATACGCAAAAAATATGCATTTTACACATCAACAGACTGCTTGGTCTGACCTATGTATATTATCTATGAATAAATACTAGATTAAAAACTCAATACTCTTTCTTTTTCATTATCATATAACTTGTAACTATTTTAGACAGTAGGAATAAAATTCCATTATTAGCTGCCCTGTGCTGTCAGATATGTTGATGTGTAAAATGATTATTGTTTTGCATATAATTTCACTATTAGGTCTTAAGGATTTCATGTTCCTTAAAGGCAAAAACTAAAGTACACTTAATCTATACTTTGGGTTCTGATTATCACCCATGTGCCTAATAACAGACACTTGATAAGAAATAGGACTATGTTTAGGCTGGGCGTGGTGGCTCACACCTGTAATCCAAGCACTTTGGAGGCCAAGGCGGGTGGATCACCTGAGGTCAGGAGTTCAAGACCAGCCCAACCAACATGGTGAAACCCTGTCTTAAAAAAAAAAAAAAAGAAAAGAAATAGGACTATGTTTTAGAACTAGAACCTAAGTTTCATATTTCATTAATAGTCCTTCTCATTATTATTATTTCACAACTCTAGGAATAATGGGTTGCAAATGCATTATTATTAGATCATATAGTAGGAGTTACCATAGTTGGCCGAATGTTAAATACTGTGCAGAAGTCATGGAAAACAAGGTCATCGTATTTTAGAACTAGAACCTATATTATTAGTGCATTTAAAAATATTTTGTTTCCTAGCTGGGCATGGTCACTCATGTCTGTAATCCCAGCACTTTTGGAGGCCGAAGTGGGCGGATCACCTGAGGTCAGGAATTAAAGACCAGCCTGGCCAACATGGTGAAAGCCTATCTCTACAAAAACACAAAAATTAGCCAGGCATGATGGCAGGTGCCTGTAATCCCAGCTACTTGGGAGGCTGAGGCAGGAGAATCACTTGAACCTGGGAGGCAGAGATTGCAGTGATCTGAGATTGCGCCACTGTACTCCAGCCTGGGCAACAAAGTAAGACGCCATCTCAAATAATAATAATAATGTCAAAGTTTCTTTCTTATTTATTGTTTTTATAGACAGAAGTCACAGTATGTCACTCCTCTGCTGAAAACATCCTTTGTTTTTTTTGAGACGGAGTTGCTAATATTTTATTTTTTGTAGACACAAGGCCTCACTATGTTGCCCAGGCTGGTCTTGAACTACTGGGCTCAAGTCATCCTCCACCTAGGCCTCCCAAAGTGTAGGATTACAGGACTTGAATCACCATACGATTAGCTGTTTATGGTCTATTTCCACATGACTTTTTGTTCTTTGTTGTATCTTCAATATTCAGAACAGTACTTAGCATATAGTGGGTGTTAGGGAGTGTTTAAATAATAAAAATTTATCTCAGGGCCAGGCGTGGTGGCTCAAGCTTGTAATCCCAGCACTTTAGGAGGCCGAGGCAGGTGGATCACTTGAGGTTGGGAGTATGAGACCAGCCTGGCTTGTCTCTACTAAAAATATAAAAATTAGCTGGGTGTGGTGGCATGAGCCTTGAATTCCAGAGGTCGGGAGTATGAGACCAGTCTGGCTAACATGGTGAAACCTCGTCTCTACTAAAAATACAAAAATTAGCTGGGTATGGTGGCACGCGCCTGTAATTCCAGATACTCAGGAGGCTGAGGCAGTAGAATCACTTGAATGCAGGAGGTGGAGGCTGCAGTGAACTGAGATTGCACCACTGCCCTCAAGCCTGTACAACAGAGAGAGACCCTGTCTTAAAAAATAAATAAATATTTAATTCATTATTACAGTATTGAGAATGTTAATAGGATAACTTAAGTTCTAACAAGAAATGTTAGGAATAAGTTCTTTTATTTTAAAATCTAGGCCGGGTGCGGTGGCTCACGCCTGTAATCCAAGCACTTTGGAGACCAAGGCGGGCAGATCACCTGAGGTCGGGAGTTCAAGACCAGCTTGACCAACATGATGAAACCCCGTCTTTAAAAAAAAATAAATAAATCAAATCTAAAGTAAAATATAGTTGATACATTCTAAGTCATAATAGAAGAGGAAAAATAATTTAAAAGTAGGTTAAAATTGGGCTATATGTAAAATGCCTACATATCAATAGCAATAATGAATGTAAAGAAGCTAAACCCTTCATGAACTTCTTTATTTTTAATTTTTAAAAGCCTCCAAATTTCCTCCTGCAAAGAAAAATATACAGAATGATGTGATTAACTCCAATAAAGGAGGATCAATATCATGGCAAGTAGAATTTAAAGGTGAAAAATTAAACAAGTGAAAAAACTAACATACAGCCAATAATGCAAAGACACACCAATAAACATATAACATATGCAAAACAACGTAACAAGAGACACTACTTGTAAACCAAAAATAAAATTCCAGAGTTACCTAAAAATCTAGTTCAGGCCATGATAGCAGAGGGAATTGGACTATCATTATACCCCTCCAGCATCCACATCAACACAGACCTTAAGTCTGATAAGAAATATTTAGTCTATTCTTTTTAAAGCTTGCAACTTGGAGGCTTCCTCTGTATGATAAACATGATAAAAACCTAGGTCTCCGCAACCCCTTATCATAATCCAGACATTCCTCATTTCTTTCTATTGATAATAACTTTTTTTTTTTTTTTTAAGATGGGGTTTCACCATGATGACCAGGCTGGTCTTGAACTCCTGACCTCAGGTGATCCACCCACCTCGGCCTCCCAAAGTGCTAGGATTACAGGTGTGACCCACTGCGCCCGGCTGATAATAACTCTTTCAACCACTTGCCAATCAGAATCTTTTCCTTCCTTGCTTGCTTGCTTCCTTCCTTCCTTCCTTTCCTCTTTCCTTCTTTCCTTCTCCACCTCCCTCCCTCTTTCCTTCCTTCCTTCCTTCTTTCCTTCCTTCCCTCCCTCCCTCCTTCCTTCCTTCTCTCCCTCCCTCCGTCTTTCCTTCCTTCCCTCCCTCCCTCCTTCCTTTCTTCTCTCCCTCCCTCCCTCTTTCCTTCCTTCCTTCCCTCCCTCCCTCCTTCCTTCCTTTCTTCCTTCCTTTCCTTCTTTCTTTCTTTCCTTCCTTCTCTCCCTCCCTCCCTCTTTCCTTCCTTCCTTCCTTCCTTTCTTTCCTTCTTTCTTTCTTTCTTTCTTTCCTTCCTTCTTTCGAGTCTCACTCTGTTGCCCAGGCTGCAGTACAATGGTGCGAACTTGGCTCACTGCAGCCTTCGCCTTCTGAGTTCAAGCGATTCTCCTGCCTCAGCCTCTTGACCAGATGGAACTACAGGTGTGTGCACCACCACCCCCGGCTAATTTTTGTCTTTTTAGTAGAGGCAGGGTTTTGCCATGTTGGCCAGGCTGGTCTGGAACTCCTGACCTCAAGTGATCCCCCCACCTCAGCCTCCCAAAGTGCTGAGATTACAGGCATGGGCCACTGCGCCTGGCCAGAAAATAATTTTAAAACAAGTAAGACCTAAAGGGCCCTGCCTTGTGGAACCAGTATAAACCTTACATGTATTGATTGATATATTATGTCTCCCTAAAATATATAAAAGCAAGCTGCACCCGGACTGCCTTGGGTACATCAGGACTTCTTGAGGTGGTGTCATCAGTTCATCCTCAAGCTTGGCAAAATAAACTTTCTAAATTGACTAAAGCCTGTCTCAGATATTTTGGGCTCACCCATACTACAGAAACACAGTGTAAGAGAAACATTTTAACTGATTCCTATTAGAATTTGACAGATTAGATGAAATTTAAACAAGAATATGGGGAAAATGAACAATACAACCAATAAACATATACTGAACTCTTCTCTCCACAAAGTATAGTAGAAAGTATAGTATAAATGACCAATAAGTCACAAAGAAAATCTCATAGCTCAGAAGAACAGAAATGAAGCTAAGAATTACTAGAGAAAGTTAAAACAACAAAAAAGCCAATACTCTGTCAAGGGACAATGGAACCACCACTGCAAAATCATAACTGAAGACAGCGAAAGAGATCTGATCTAACCAATTCCACCTTGCTTCTAACCTCCAAGTTGTCCTAGATGTAGGCTGAACTAACTTTGCAAGAAATTTAGTTTATAGTTTAAAACAAAGATAACAGGCCTTTCCTAAGGCAAAAACCCCCTTCTTGCCTGGGGACTAGACTGCCTTTGTAGGAATAACAAATTAGCTAAAAGATTAGAAATTATGGTTTGGGGCCGGAAGTGGTGGCCCCAACACTTTGTGAGGCCGAGGCGGGTGGATCACCTGAGGTCAGGAGTTCCAGACCAGCCTGGCCAACATGGTAAAACCCCACGTCGGGATAGCCAGGCATGGTGGCATGCACCTGTAATACCGGCTACTTGGGAGGCTGAGGCAGGAGAATCGCTTGAACCTGGGAGGCAGAGGTTGCAGTAAGCTGAGATTGCACCATTGCACTCTAGCCTGGATAACAGAGCAAGACTCCGTGGTAAAAAAAAAAAAAAAAAATATATATATATATATATATATATATATATATATATATATATATATATGGTCTGGGGAGTCATACAACTGGAGGTTACAACATTCTGAACCTCCCTAAATTGCTCCTGGGGGTAACATCACTATCTAAGGCCAGTGCTAGAGATATTTTGCAGATGCTGCACTTGATGGATCAGCTGGCACCACCCAGACTGATAAACTGGCTCCGATCTTGTGGACCCCACCTCGGAACTGACTCAGTGCAATAAGCCAGCTTCCACCCTCTAAGATTTCATCTCTGACTCAACCAATCAGCACTCCTGACTCACTGGCCTCCCCTAACCCACCAAATCATCCTTAAAAACTCTCATCTCCTAATGATCAGACGACTGATTTGAGTAACAGTAAAACTCCGGTCTCCTGCACAATTGGTTCTGTGTGAATTACTCTTTCTCTATCGCAATTCCCCTATCTTGATAAATGTGAATCCATTGGGCAGTTACAACAACTGCCTTCTATCTATTGTTCCCCTTACGCCCAGGACAAAATATTCTGTCTCTCTGATGGACAGGCTAAAACATAAATACACATCAAACATTCTCTGCAGGAGCAACGTTTCAGAGGATTCGAGTCAGTCGGGCAACCCACACGTCTCCTATTCTCCTTAGTTCATCATCTCCTCCTGTATTTGCTGCTCACTTCTTGGAGTTCCAGATCCTTCCTCTTTGCTGGGCACAGGAGCTTCTGTTTTCCACATTGGACTTCCAGGCCTTGGAGGACTCAGATACTAACCTAATCGCTTAGGAATATATTTTTTCAACAAAGGCGTCTTTCAACTGCAGCGTTATTCTGATGCTAGCCTTAGGAAGAAGCATTCTTGTCCCTACCTTGTTGCCAAAAATAGAAGACATTGAAAGAAACCAAGGAGAATTTAAATTGTTTCCTACAACTCTGTTCCCTACATGTCAATGGATTTGGAACAGTACGCTCAAGCCATTTAGACTTCTGGATCTTGGTGGTTGTTGCAATTTAATCAGATCAGCTTAATGGGAAGAAAATTTTGTTTAGAGATAGTGAACAGCAGAGGTTTTAGAGTTAGATTAGTTGGCTCTGATAATTCATAACTGACAAGCCATCCACCCGCCTTGGCCTCCTAGCATGCTGGGATTACAGGCCTGAGCCACTGTGCCTGGCTGATTATTTGCGATTGTTTGACACTTCATCAGGCTTTTCTGAAACACTGTTCTATAGCTCTAAAAATATAGATTATCTAATAAATAGGTAACTTCATCATTAACTTGTAACACTGTGATAATCAAATGAAACATCCTATGAAGTAGTTCCTAGTGCAATCCCTCATATATAATCAGTCCTCAAGAAATACTGGTTGTTTCCCTTCCCGTCCATGTTACTCTATTGTTGTTGTTATTATTTATTTATTTATTTATTTATTTATTTATTTTGAGATAGAGTCTTGCTCTGTTGACCAGGTTGGCGTGCACTGGTGCGATCTTGGCTCACTGCTCCCTCTGCTTCCTGGGTTCAAGTGATTCTCTTGCCTCAGCCTCCAGAGTAGCTGGGACTACAGATGCACCACCGTGCCTGGCTAATTTTTTTATTTTTAGTAGAGATACTTTGCCATGTTGGCCAGGATGGTCTCAAACTCCTGCCCTCAAGCGATCCATCTGCCTCAGCCTCCCCAAGTGCTGGGACTAGAGAGGCAAGCCACCAAACCCGGCCACTATTATAATTATTTTTTAAATGCCTATATTCCATACAAGGATGTGAACATCATGATGGATGGGGCTTATTTCATTTATATATGTTATAAATACAGCACTTGCCACATACTCTAAATAAATAGGTAATTTCTATAATTTCTATGTTTAGCTGTTGTTAGTATGTTTACTTAAACCAGGATTAGTACTTTATTGAAAGATTAATCAATGTGATTCTTCAACAATCATTGTGTTACTCTTATTGTATGATAGACGTGGGAGACAAAAATAATGGTGAGCAAAATAAGAGACACTGTCTCTGCTACTCGTTTATAGGGGAGACAGATATTATCTCATAAAAGAATGTAAAATTGAATTGTGATCAGTGCTGTAAGAGAGGTACATTGTGAAATAATAACGTGGTAGGCGAGATAAAGGTTAGAATAAAAACAACCCAGCAAGACCCCATCTTATTAACATATTTTCCATTGGTCTGTCATATCATTACATTCTATAATAGTCTAATCCACTTTTTTACAGTTTCTCTTAAGTTACAAAAACTCCTGGGGCAATGCTTCTTTAAAATGAACCTCTTCTTAGGCAAGAAGTTTGGGTGTAGGCAGAAGAAGAAAGCTGCTGGTGGTTTTCTCACCCATCGTCTATTAATATGTTGGTACTAATTATCTTTTCAGAATGGTTTAGACACTTTTATATTATTTTATTTATTTTCGAGACAGGATCTTGCTTTGTTACCCAGGCTGGAGTGCAGTGGTGCAATCTCGGCTCACTGCAACCTCTGCCACCCAGGTTCAAGCGATTCTCCTGCCTTAACCTCCTGAGTAGCTGGGATTACAGGCATGTGCCACCAAGCCCGGCTAATTTTTATATTTTTAGTAGAAACGGGATTTCACCATGTTGGCCACGTAGGTCTCGAATTCCTGGCCTCGGGTGATTCGCCGGCCTCAGCCTCCCTAAGTACTGGGATTACAGGCGTGAGTCACCACTTCAGGATACTTTGATTTTAAAAAGGCAAATGAGTCATAGAACAATTGAGTTCAGTGATGTTTGTGAAATCATGGAGGCTCAAATCCCTAGGTAGATGGGGAACAGTCTGAACTCACTGGGCTAGTGAGCCAGGGTGATCCCCAGTAAGGATATTGAAACTTGAACCCGAAGAACATAGGTTTCATCAAATCACAGAGTGGTGATGTACAAGAAAAAAAACACTTTGCAATTTTATCTATGCAGGGAGTTTCTCTAAATCATCTCACACTGCCTATCTATGGCCCCTCTCTATTTAGAATTTCGTTGTATGGGAACACAAACAACCGATTATGTTTGTAAGGGGAGAATTGGGTGCTACTTAATGAATTAGGGAAATCGTTAATTGGAAACTCCCGCTGAGGAACAACTGATAGAAAGTCACGCCAGCCCTTTACGCGATCCTTCTCTTTCTGACTTACCCGTTCCTAAAGTAGTACTCATTTCCTACAGTCAACGACCTAGCTTGCAGCCTGGCTAAAGTGGCCATGGTCTCTTGGCCTTGGGTTTACAACTGGTGTTACTACCGGTCTCCGTGGTAACTGGGCTAAACCATAGCTCATTCCCGGGGTCCGACTTTTTGTTCACTCGTATTTTCTCTCACGCTATTTCGACTTTAAGAGTACTAAAAAGAGAATTAAGAAATTTCTGTGTAGCAAGAAAAGTTTAATTTATTTGTCTCTGTCTCTACTGCGAGTACGAAGAGAGTATTATAGGAAGGGAAAGCAGTAGGCCGGAGAACTAATGGTTGCTCCGGGCATCCGGTTTCCGTCTCCAGTCGGCTTCCGGAAGCTCATCTCAAAATGCTGAACTGTTCTTTGCAAGTCGCCGGCGCTGTAGTAGCTGCAGTCTGTTCACGGGCCTGAGCCTCGAAGCCAGGCTCTTGGGTGTCGTTAATGTTCGGGGCCGCCGGGCGCCAACCGATCGGAGCTCCAGCAGCCGGGAACAGCTGGTGAGGCTGGCGGCCCAGGGGAGCGGGAGGTCAGGGAAGGGTATGATGGCCTGAGGCCGCTCCGCTGGACCTGGAATGGAAGCGGGAGGGAGCTGTGATGGATGGTGTGAAGATATCTAGGCCTTGCTCTTACTCATTCCTGGGATGCACGCAGTTTGAGGGGGCTTTTGGGGGGGCGCCAAAAATTTGTGAAATAATACAATAAATGTTTGCTGATTGCTTGTTTAACAATATTTTGGAAGTCAAGCTTCCTGTAATCCCAGGAGCAGTTTATCTCCTCGTTGATTGTTGGCAAAACTAGGGACAGAAGGAATTTATCTAAATCTGGGCCTTATTCCCCACTCCTTTTTCAAAATTCACCAATTTATACTAAGTCTCTTGGAAGATAAGTTCAATAATGGAAAACATATCACCCTCTCACCCCCTTTTTTGGAGATGGGGGGGAAACCTACCTGTTTCCACCCTCTTGAACATTCTAAGTTCAAATGAGATGTGTATGGGGATGTTCCAGGAACTTACAACTGTCAGGATTAAGTTTGGGGCTTGACTATGCCTATGGTATCATGTCACCAGTGCCACGTTAGAATAATATATTGCTTTGACTTTGCAAAATATTTTCACAAATTAATACACTTTATCTTATGACAGCCCTGTGATACCGGAATGTCAAAAGCACAGAATATCCAAGTGTCTTGTCCGCAGCTGCCCTGTACATTTTAATCCTAGAGCTAGAATCCTGGTTTTGGGATTTCCAGTTGAACACTCTGTAATACCTGTCCTGTTTTTCTCCCAAGCCCCTTTCTTCCAAACGTAACACAAGACAACCAGTGAAACAAACAATCAATTTCCTACTGAAAACCTTAAACATAAAGTTTTGACCAACAGATGAAAGAAATGTGGCTAAACAGTGCATGTTCATTCCTAGATTCTGCAAAAATTAGAATATGAAGAATTCTAGTAGTCTGTGATCTCAAAGAATTATTTTACATCATCTATCACTGAAAAGTTATCCAAAATATTTTTAGTTAGGTCAGATCATCCTGTAGTTAAGTTTATAATGAATATAGATTTGATTATACTGTTTTTAAATTATCACATTTTCCAGTGAGAGAAGTAGGGAGCACTTTTTGAAGGAACCAGTTTTTAATGGTGTAACTAGCATAGAATGAACTGCATAATTCTTAAGGGCTTAATTTTATTAGTTTTGGCAATTGTATATACTTATGTAACCACCACACAAAGTGAGATAATGGACTTGTCCATCATCCCACAGTTCCCTCTCAAGGATACCTTTCTTAATGTTTCACCATTGATTATCTTCGTAAATCAGGGAGACAAAATGTCATCTGTAGATTGGTCCGCTCTTCCTAGGGTGCTATTGATTTGTAGGATAGGTGACTGCATCAGAATATGATTGATTCTCTCAACTTCTTCTGCCTTCCGAATCATGGTTAGATACTGAGAGATACCTCCTTCAATTCTCTTTTTTTTTTTTTTTTTTT
>PVKV010029569.1:0-23416 GCA_004027835.1 Alouatta palliata | reverse complement strand
TTTTTTTCTTGTAAATCTGTTTCATTTCTTTGTAGATTCTGGATATTAGTCCTTTGTCAGATGGGTAGACTGCAAAAATTTTTTCCCATTCTGTTGGTTGCCGATTCACTCTAATGACTGTTTCTTTTGCTGTGCAGAAGCTGTGGAGTTTGATTAGGTCCCATTTGTCTATTTTGGCTTTTGTTGCCAATGCTTTTGAAGACAGTGTGGCAATTCCTCAAGGACCTAGAAATAGAAATTCCATTTGACCCAGCAATCCCATTACTGGGTATATATCCAAAGGATTATAAATCATTCTACTACAAGGACACATGCACACGAATGTTCATTGCAGCACAATTTACAATAGCAAAGACCTGGAACCAACCCAAATGTCCATCGATGATAGACTGGACAGCGAAAATGTGGCACATATACACCATGGAATATTATGCTGCCATCAAAAATGATGAGTTTGCATCCTTTGTAGGGACATGGATGAACCTGGAAGCTATCATTCTCAGCAAACTGACACAGGAACAGAAAACCAAACACCGCATATTCTCACTCATAGACAGGTGTTGAACAATGAGAACACATGGACACAGGGAGGGGAGCATCTCACACTGGGGTCTGTCGGGGGGAAAAAGGGGAGGGACAGCAGGGGGTGGGGATTTGGGGAGGGATAGCATGGGGAGAAATAACAGATACAGGTGATGGGGAGGAAGGCAGCAGATCGCACTGCCATGTGTGTACCTATGTAACAATCTTGCATGTTCTTCACATGTACCCCCAAACCTAAAATGCAATAAAAAGTATATTAAAAAAAAAAAACTGTTAGAAAAAAGCGACAAACTCTTAAATTGTACTATGCTAACTACCTTTCTCACAAAGTAGAAACTAGAAAAATAATCTGTCACTGATAAATATATCTGTATTAACCTATAAGATCAAGGTTAACATTCTTAAACTTGCAGCTTTTTATTCAAAGTTCCTTAGTTGCAGAGAAAGATCAATTACTGTAGAAGCTGACATCCATTTCATAATTAAGTTCGTCATGAATTCCTGAATATATACTTTTAAAAATTACTCGAGATCATGTCAAAACTTTAAAACCCGATAAAATGAATCTAATATATCAAATCTATGTTGGCTTACAGTAACAGAATATCTCAAAGGATGTCTGTCTTCCATCATGTTTCTGATTCACAAAGATGTTCCTAATCAATAGGCTTTACCTCTTCCCCTCCTTCTGCCTTCCCATCCAATAGTGGACACTTATCAGGCCAGGTGTGGTGGCTTACGTGGCATGTAACCCCAGTGTTTTGAGAGGCTGAGGCGGAGGATCACTTGAGGCTAGGGGTTCAAGACCAGTGTTGGCAACATAGTGAGACGACATTTCTTAAAAAAAAAAAAAAAAGAAAAGAAAAAAGCCAGGCATGGTGGCACACACACTAGTCCCAGCTATTCAGGAGGCTGAGGCAGGTGGATGTCTTGAGCCAGGAAGTTTGAGGCTGCAGTGAGCTACGATCATGCCATTGCACTCTAACTTGGGTGCCAGAGCAAGACACTGTCTAAAAAAAAAAAAAAAAAAATTGTAATTCTCATGTAGACTTTTTTGCTAAAACAAATTATAAAAAATATATTCTCAGATTTTAAGTTGTACCTATCGTCAGCACATCCATTTGTTGTACTAGAAATTAAAGGCACTGGAATCACTGTAAACACACAAGTAAACCCTCTCAAATGTGTTTTAGCTGCTGTAGCATCATCTCTTTTTTCTACCCATTCAACGCTTAACTAGCTGGTTAGCAAGCAGAAAAAATGGTGATCTGTGAGTTTTTACTAAAAACCTTACAGAAGCACTAATGACCTATGAAAAAGCAGTACCTATAAGACAGAATTTGCTGCATTAAGAATAGGAGAGAGAAGTGCTCTTGCTTTCTCCCTTTTGTCCTTTCTTGATGGGGGTCAGTCAACTAATACTTTCCAGGAAAGATTTTTTTTTTTGCTGTTTGCTTGTTGTTGCTGAGGACATGGTGATAATAACTGTCAGGTGATTTATATATTTGTATGATCTTAAAGTCATCTTGTATGAGTCAAGTGATAGTTCAGGATGGTAGGAAGTCTTAAGTCTTCCAGTTTTCCTTATGAGTTTAATCTTCCAATTTTTTCTTTGAATATGAAGATGATACTTTCTCCCCCCAATGAAGAAAAACTTTTAAATCGAAACTATAAAGCTATAATGAGGTAAATATGAGAGGGGAAATAAGTCTTGCTTGTTTAATACCCTGATCTTATTAAAAAGAAGAGACAATAATTAACATGCTGGTGATCTGGAGATACCCTGGAGAGCTATGGGAACAAGCAGTGAGAACCTAGTTCACTGAGGTTACATTTCAAAATGCAGGATGATTATTTAAAAGGTGGTAAAATGCAAAAATCAAATCATTATTTGGACTGATGTTTGGACCAATCCATTGTTACAGTGTCTGTCTGTTTGAAAACGGCATTGATATAAAGTTTTTAAATTTTTTTTGAGACAGAGTCTAGCTCTGTCACCAGGTGCCAGGCTGGAGTGCAGTGGTAAGATCTTGGCTCACTGCAACCTCTGCCTCCCAGGTTCAAGCAATTCTCCTGCCTCAGCCTCCCAAGTAGCTGGGATTACAGGCACGTGCCACCATGCCCAGCTAATTTTTATTTTTTAGTAGAGATAGGGTTTCACCATGTTGGCCAGGATGGTCTTGATCTCTTGACCTCGTGATCTGCCCGCCTCGGCCTCCCAAAGTGCTAGGATTACAGGTGTGAGCCACTGCGCCTGACCGAAATAGTGTTTTAAGACATATATGTTGTTTACAATGTAAAAGAAAACAATTATTCAGAAGTTATACAATGAAGAGATAAACATGCTACAGCAGACTAAAATCAACATATATTTGGCTAAAACAACAACAAAAAGAAAGCAGCTATGTCTATATTAATATTAAATAATGTGGAATTTAGAACTGCAAGTACTGAAAATTACCAAGCAAGAACTGGTAAAAATTACAATCCAAGTTTTAAGCACATATTAACATGGTCTGGAAATACATCCAAAAAGCTTATGGGAAACATTAATAAATCCCTTTCAAGAACTGATAAACCAAATCCAAGTAAAACACTAGTATTTGAAAAACAAATTAATAGGTTTGGAGAAATGTGTACCCAATAGCCAAATGAATATTCTGTGTCAATAAATAAAAAGCTAGTTCTTTTGACAGAATAATAACATTTGACTACCCTGATGAAGAAAAAAGTAAAAGAAAAAAGGGAGTAAGAAGAGAGAAAACATAACCTAAGGTATGAAACAGATTTTATGAAGATAATACTGTATGCAATTTTCTATCGATACATTTTTTAAAAGCTAGATGAAAGAGACTTCAGGAAAATGTAAATTGTGAAAATTGTCCAAAAATAAGAGCAACATCTGAATTATACCAATTCCTACCCAAGGAAACCTATCCCCACAATGGTAAAATCATAGGAGAATTGGAGCATTTTTATTGGAGAGTTCATTCTGATGTAAATAACCCAGAGCACAGAAAAAATGGCAATCTTCTGATTACTTATTTTAGGCTAGCATAAGTCTGAGACTAAAACTGAGCAAAAATATTGAAAAAACAAAGTATATGCACATAAAACTTAAAATTCCTAGGTAAAATAGCAGCAAATGTCAACCCATTAAAAGAATAACATTATAACCAAGTAGGGTTTATTACAGGAAAGTTCAATTAAATATTAAAAAATCTAATGGTATTAATGATATAATTCACTCAATGGGTTAATACACAATCATCTATGTAGATGAAGAAAATACATCCTATAAAATTCAACATACACAAAATCTCAAAGTAAGCAAAGTATAAACTAGTATCTATACTAAATGCTATGTATAATTGTAAAATCTACAAAGCCTTCCTATTATAGTCAGGAATAATAAAATAATGCTTGTAATAATCACTGCTACTAAAAAAAAAACAGAAAAAAATACTATTCATCTTGGGGAAAAAAACTGTCATTAATTGCAATTATGATTATTTGTCAGAAAAATCCAAGAGAATTGCCAAAAAGCTATTAAAAGTAATATAACAGTAAAATAAGACAGTGACAAAATAAATAAAAGTTGGTAAATTTCCAACAGAGCATTATAAATATCACTAGAAAAAATGTTATGAAAAGTAGAGCCCACTTGTAATATCAATGAAAATTATTAGGGTATAATAAAATGAGAAGTTTAGTGAAATTCCATCAAAGTATATATGACGTAAAAAGTGAGAACTATATTATAGTATTGGATAGAACAGTAGATGAAACTGTTAGCTTTTCACAATTCAATAAAAATTTGAATAAAATTTGTTATGGAAACTTCACAAAATATTTCTACAATTTATGCACAGGAGATAATGTGGAAAAACAATATAAGAAATTTTGAGTGGCTTGTTCAGAACTGCTATTTTAGTGTAACAATTGAAGATTGTGCAGGAATTTAAATCAATGGAACGGAATAAAAGATCCAGAAATAAACACATGCTTCTATCACACCTGTGTATATGGTAAAGAGTTCACTCTACATGGTTGGGTTTAGATTGAAGTTTTTAACCAGCAGTGTTTGGAAAATTGACCTTTAATCTAGAAATGTTTTAGAAAGTTAGATTTCTGTATCATACAAAATCATTTCTCAGTAAATTAAAGAGATAAATGCAAAACAATGGGAATAGTATAGAATAATCATCTTATAAAGGTGATAAGACGTTCTCAAAAATCTACATAGAATAAACCACATATAAATGAAACTTTCTATAAATTTCTGTAAGAAAATTTACTAGATTAGCAAAAGATCATGAAAAAATGCATATAAGCTCTTACTAATTAGAAAAAGGCAAATACCAAGGCAACGAAAATACATAAAGAAACACAAATGGCTAAAAAGCATAAGAAAAAAATCTCCAGTCCCCTCATTAGTAATCAGAAAAGTCTAATTTAACGAGGTATCTTTTGTTGCCTATCATAATGGCAAAACTTTTGAATGTATGTTATGCCCAAGACTGGTGAGGATAAGTGTAAATATATTTTTGTACACAGGCTGGTGGGAGTGTAAATGGGCATAGTTTTTAGTTAGAGAAATTTGGCAGTGTCTTACTAAAATTTAAACTGCACATACTTTTATCATGGAAAATAACCTATTTCATAGGGGTTCTAACATTCTGTATGCATGGTTTTTTATTAGCAACATTGCAGAAGAGATACAAATCACCAGGAATGGCCTAGAAAAACATGTTACTAGATGGGGTCCATAAACCATGTTCATAAATGTACAGTTTTCAAGATTTTATTATGTCACATGGTTACAGTCATTTTACAGAATACTTGAAACTAGTATTGTGGTCTGACTCAAAGGCTAACTTTCAAAGGAAAAAGAAGGCGGCCCTGGCTAGATTGTCTTACATTTTGTGGTTACTATTTTGAGCTGCATAAAATCCTTTTGCCAGAAGAGGAAGTTGCTGGCTTTTAGAAAGCCTTGTCTTCTTTCAGCTAAAAGGCACTTTTAAGCATCCTCAAACATGTGTAATTTCAGCTATATTTAATTAACTTATCTTCACATTCTTTAATCCAGCTATTCCATCTCCAAGCCTCTACTACCATTAGAGAAATACTCCCATGCAAAGAGACATGCACAAGGATGTTTATTGTGGCATTGTTTTTAATAGCGAAAAATTTGGAAACAACAAATTAGGAAATGGTTCAATAAAACTATTATGTCATATTATGGAATACTATGTAGCAGTTAAAAAGAATGAGGTAGGTGTACATATATACTAATATGGAAAAATTTCCAAGATACACTTTTAATGAAAAAAGGCAAGTTACAGAATAATACATACTGTACAATCTCATTTTCATAAAAACAAAAGAAAATCATTATGGACGTGTGTGTAAAAATGCTTTTTGGAAGAACTAGAAACAAGATCAACAAGCTAAACAGAAGTTCCTTCTGTAGCATGGCAGGGGGCTTCCATTTTTTATTAGTTTCCTGGTTTTTTTTTTTTTTTAATAGAATGTTTTAACAAAGAAAATACAGCTGTGCATTATGCCTACAAAAATTAACATTTACATTTATTGACTGTGCATATATAAAACCTTTATCATTAATACTTAAAGTTTATATATATACACACTAGATGTGGCCTGTGAATTGTACATCATCAGCCATCAGAAAATAAACAGTGTTTATCTAAATGGTGTAAACGTTAAGTGTTATGATGTTTGAATCTGAAAATATAGTTCAGTTTCGTTTGGATGTACAACAGCATGGAGGCACAGTCTAATAATCAATTTTACAAAAGACTATTCCGATTAGCAAATTTAGTAAGTTTCATTATGGAAATTCCCAGAGGCAAGCTCTGGCTTTTAATGATTAGAAAAGTAACAAGAAAGTATTGCCTACACAGTGAATCAATAGAAAAGTAAATTTCACTGTCTAATATAAAATAAGCTTTATGTTAAGCAAAAAATATAGAGTTAATTAGAGGACATATATAAGTGTTTCCAAAGTGTACAGTATAAGACAAGACTAGATGGTGTGACAATGATTATGAAACACGTAGAAAAATACAAGTGAGAATTCCTTTGTCTCTGAAGTTTTACAAAATTTACCAAGATTGTTTCCTTTTGTTGTCTTCTCCAACCATTACTATATCAAACTGAAGCAAATGATGAGTCATTGAATAAAAGCCAGTCAAGGCTAAGTGTGTTTCACTAAGTACATTAAACAATGGCTTCAATGAATTGCACAAGAATTCCAGGTGTCCACTGCAGTTTCCAGGTTCAGTCCTATAACTCACTTTACTGAAGTTTCCTTTATGATGGTAGCTGTAATGGGAAAGGCCTGTTGGTAAACAACACAATTAGCTTAAGCAGAAACAAATTAAAACATGAGTTATATTAAGAATTAACACTGAAGTTCACTGAAGGTAAAAGATGTGATTTTTCTATCACCACCAGTAGGGTCTATTCCTGAATCACTTGATGTTTTTCTTCTATGATGATGGGAAGGTCCAAAATGATTCTCTCTGCTGCACACCATACATGGTTGCCATGCTACGCATTTCAATGGTGAATAGTGCAAGAACAAATACATACTTTTTGTACTATTGTTCTCCAGTACTTGGAATTTTTGCAACATTCAAAAGCAGCTCAAATAGAAAAGAAAAAAAGTTCAAACCAGTCACCAGATCCAAAATTAGCATTTTATTCAGAACGCTGGGGTCAGAGGTGTATCATTTATATTCTGGTACACAATACAGAGGCAAAGCTGTTGTCAGAAGTCTCTCCAGTTTAAAAGCTTTTTTTTTTCCATTTTTTTAAAAAAAAACACAGTAGTGCCACCAGTGTCAGGCCACCCCTTTCTTTTCTTTCCTTTTTTTTTTTTGGTACAAATTATGTAAAACATTTGTGCTAAGAACTTTTCTCCCTCCCCAAACAAAAAAAGAAAATAAAAAATAAAAAAAATTAAAAAATTAAAAATCGAGTATTCTAACTACAGCTCAACAATTGAATCAAATGTCACTGTTTTGTAAATACTTTATCCATAACGAAAGATATAAACATGCAAAAAACCTGAATCCATAATCCAAATAATACATACACATGTTCTGAAGTTTCTGCACTTCTCCATAGACTATGCCAATAAAACATTATGTACACATACCATTTTTACAGTGAAGTGGAAAAATACAGAAATAAAAAAGTGTACATGGATTAAGACCAAAATGTGTCTAACATTCTAGTTTATGAAAAAATTCAATTTTGCTACAAATTGGTGATATGAAAACTCCCTTTATTTGCAACCAGCTGAGTAAGTTTTAAGATTTTAGTGAAAAAAAAAAAAACAAAACTAAAGTCTAATACTAGAAGTAATGTACATTTTCCAATCTCATGGTCTCATCCCCCAAGATAATAAAATCGCTCCATGAGTTTTTTTTGTTTAATTTTGTATTTTAATAAAAGCAAATGCAATGTAACAAAAGCGTGTTGAAGCATATCATGGTTTAACTTACTGCTCCCACCACAAAATATTTTGTCTTTTACCTATCATTTCAGAAATCAGTACCATTAAAGCCTTAAACATAAAACTAATTCCAATCTGAAAAAGGTACAAAAAGGCACATAAAATCCCAGTGCTTCTGTACTGTAAAATTCAAGTGTAACTGAGCTCAGTGTTTTTCCAAACAGTATGGATCACTGATATTCCCTCTGAGCCCAAATTGGTTTGCAGCCTATGCCAAAGCCTCCAGCAAGCACTGTGCTAGTAGACTACAAAGTTAAAGCCTAGCTTCTGTATGCTTTTTGGGAATATCAGTTGAAATTGTTTGTACTTGTCCAAAAACCAAGTTCACCCTGAAGTTCAGTCATCACCTCCACCATACATGTCAGCAAGTTTCTTGAACCGTGGCCCCCAGTCATTCAGGTAATCATAGTCCTGCTCACCACCACTACTTGAGGAATTAAGGGAGCTCAAGGACCCAGCAGTGGAGCCACTGCCTTCATAGTCAAACACTAACAGGGAGTCATATGGTGGAGCTGTGGGGTCATTGTCAGCAGCTTTAAGGCCCTGCAATTTGGAAACAAAAAGAAAGAAGAGAGGGTTACAATTTACAAAAGCACAAACAGATCCTAATGAATTCATGTGATCAAACAAACACTTGTTTGTAAATTTCCATTTACAGACCACATTTTCAACACATGGAACCTGGGGATATAACTGTTTGAAAGACAAAAATTAACATATCTTTCCTGTGCAGTCAAGCTCAGGGAGGCCAAGACTTATGAAGGGAGGAGGTTAACTGGATAATAAGTTGGACAGGTGGCAGAAATGAATGGCTTGCCTGAGGCAGGGAAGGAAGGATCTTAAACAACATAATATATAGAGCGGGACTGGTAGATTAAAAAAAAAAAAAAAACCCACCTTACTGAAATGCAAGAGACATACAAATGAGTACCATATGACCTGTATCCCTCCACAGGCTTACAATCTAGCATAACAGGCCTTACTACTATGTGAAGCAAATGATAAATAAGTGACAAAACTATGAAGTCAAAGCAAAAAACAATCAGGTTGTGGGGGAAAAAATTCGAATCAGCATTAAGAACCAGGAGTTCAAAGATAAAGTAGCATCGTATTTGACCTAGTTTTGGAAGGACATCAAAGGAAGACTGAAGACAGGCCAGACGTAATTACTACATAAAGGGAGGTACTCATAAAATCATTTATGTGATTAACATAAAATATGGAATTAATTGTAAACTGGTATTTTTTAAAATAGGGTAACTTCTAACTTCCAAAAACCCTAGAAATGTCCAAATCCAGTATCTGCACATGGTATACATACTGAAAAGAGGACGACTCCTGTCAATCTAAAATAACATACGTATCTGGTTCTTATAAAGAATTTTAAAAAAGGAACAAGGAAATAACTACTATCTATGTTTGTTCTTCTTGTAAGCAATGCTTTTTAATATCCAATTCGAGTATCTACAGCTAGGTTTAACTATGCGCTGCAAAACTTCTAAGGATTTAGCATTAGGTCCTTTGGTATATTTTCTATTTTTTCCCCCAATTCCATTCTAGTACTGCTAGATTACTAACATTAGCCTCCAAACAATCATTCGCTTTTTCCACACGCTACGTGTCAAATGCTAGTTGGCTAATGTGGCCTCACCTATCCAAGATGTGTCACAGTCAGTCCCACTTGAGAGATCAAGCCTGCCAATACACATGCATTTTATGAGCACATACATGGGTTTTTATGTGCACGTGTTCATCTAGCCTTTTAAGGTTACAGAGGAGAAACAGGAAAAAAGAGAAAAAAAAAAATTAAGGTCATGGTATAGTGGTTAAGAGATCAGACTGAGATAACACCTTAGCTTTCCCCAGTACCAGCTGTGGGATCTCCATATATTCTCGTCTACAACTGTAATAATAATAAGATGACTATAAAGACCGAATGCAATAAAGGGACCTGAGGGTTCACCCACAGTGTCTGGCACATGTAGAGCTCAATGAATATTAGTATTTTTTTTTTTAAATTTAAGTTTAGAGAAAAATGTCCTGCTTTGGGATTTGAAACAATAAGAAAACAGTGAAGATATATTTTAAGAAACAATATGGCAGCTGCTTGACTCTGATCAAAAATCGGAGAGAAAAGTACACACAACCAGTTTTCTCATCTCCAAGTACCTCTTTACCAACAATGTTAACCATGAAATTTAGCACTGCTTTACTGCTGTTCCTCACATCACTTAATACTATTTACACTCCAGAAAAGCCTGTGTGAAATAAAGCAGGTTTTAGCAAAATACTTAGATATACACAACATAAATAATTTTAGATAGGATTTTCTTTATCTTATTTTTAGATTAAGCTATGAGGCAAATCTGCTAAGACTGAGAACCACAACCTACAATTTCTCAAAACTCGTAACTCCCTTCTGTGGTAGATTGTGTTACTGCCCTCAGTGATTCACTGCCCTTTTTCAGAAGGCAGAACACACCCACACTCCCAGTGTCTCTCTGGGGTCAGGGTTTACTTTCCCAACCACACTGTCAGGCTTGGCTGTGTGACTGGCTTTGGCTAATGCAATGTGAGTAGCTGTGGAAAGTAGCCGCTTTAAGAACTCTATCTAATGTGTTTCCACCCTTCCACCAATCCTTCTCTTTTCCCCTCTGCCAGGAGAATGGCCTGCTCCGGATGGGAAGTTTATCTGCCTGGATCCTGAAATGAAGAAGACATGGATCAGGAACTGAGTCACTGACAGACTACAGCTGACTTATAACTTAAGCAAGAAGTAAGCCTTTATTATTATAAGTAGCAATATTTGGAGTGGCCAGTGATTGGAGCCTTAGCTAACAAAAGCCAAAGAATGTACCTTCATTCATTTTGTGTTTATTCATTCAATTTGAGACATATTTGTTAATTACCTATTAATATTACTGCAACGTATTCTACTTGCTGGCAGAGACACAGCTACTAATGAGTTAGACCCAATGGCTGCCCTCACAGAGTTAATATTCACATGTCAACCTTCATTCCTCTTCCCTACAAAATCTAGCAACTAAATTTAAGCAATAGGGGATACTCTTAGTTTGGTATTGTCTAACTTGGGGTCATACAAGAAGTAGACCCAAGAAGGATCTGAAGAAAAATCAAGAAAAATCAGGGAAATTCCTGATAAGGAGACTGGGTCCCTGAAAACAAATGTTAAATTTTCATTATGACAACTGCTTTATAATACAGACAAGAGACAATGGCTACAATCACTTTGTTCAGGTCATCTGCTTTATCACAACTTAATTTTTAAGTAAAAATACAGAGCCCTGGCCCAATCCTTATGATGTCAACACCAAACTGGAAACATGGAGATGTTAAGACTCAAGTTAGCTCTAAAGTGTCAATGGCAAGGCCTCAAGTGTGTCTGGATTTGGAGGAGAAAAAAGGGGTGAACTGTGTTTACTATGTCCAGGGAATAAACACAAGAAGCGGTCCAGTCTTCCCTGGTGTGTTCAAGGACCCCGGGACTCTTCATCAAATGGCAAAACCACCTAATTTGATTCTTTAAAGTAAATATAATGCTGGTGATAATCAACTTCCATATCCATTATTAAGAGTCTAAAAAATATTCTTTTTTTTATTTTTAGCTCCTGCATTGGCTTTCTGATCACCCTGGTAGTTTATTAATCTGTTTTATTTCTTTCTCTTTTCTTTTTTTAAAAAGAGGTTAAGGCCATAAAATCCATTAGAGAGAGAGACCACTGTGCTATGCTGGAGCACGGCACATTGCCTTACGTTTTAATATTTACAAAAGGGCAAAATCACTGAACTTTTCAAGAGTTCTTAGGCAAGCCATCTTTCTATGCAGAAGGTTAAGTACTTTAAATCCCTTCCACTTGGATAGCACTGATTTTTATCTGAGAATAAAATATGACTCTTCTGAATGAGGTATTATATAAACTCTTTGTAATATTTTGGTAATTCTAAAAAGATCACACTGAAGTCCAAAGAAACTGACAGTAACAGGCATGAAATCTGAGTGAATGTACAGAAGAAATCCAGTGGGCAACAGAACCTTCTGGTTCTCCCTTATGGGATTCCTTTATTCTTGGATGTGGAAATTATTCCACAGGATGTACTGTTACCAAATTTACAAACTAACTGCCTGTATTTTTCTAGGTTTGACTAAATTTAGCAAAGTATCCTCTTGTTCCACCTTTCATGGAGAGGTAGATCTTAAATTCCGGATAAAGCTGAACTATTTTCTGAAGACTGAGGCTTCTGTGCAGAGTGAGAGAGCCTGGCTCTGGCTGAATTCTTGCAGAGCTTGTATTTATAGACTTCTGATCCCAGGCTTTATGGGCGGAGACATGCTTTTATGAGGATAAAAACCCACATTCTCCAGTGAGGAACACATGAGGGATTAAGAAAAAAGAGGTCTTACTGTTTTGTTTACATTCTGTCTTCTACAGTCCTAGTGCCATTGCTTTAGTGCAGGTCATCATTATATCCTGCCTGGACCAGAGAAAAAGCCTGCCTAACTGGCCTTCCTGTCTCCAAGACTATTCCAGCTTCTTTCCTACAAACTGTTGGTTTCTCTCTCAAACGTTATTTGATGTTACTCCCCCAAGTAAGACCCTCTGACTGCTCTTTATGACTCCTTCCAAAGGAAGGAGTTCCCCCAGCAATGGGTGAAATGATTTTCAATTGGTACATGAACAATTTAAAACAATTATTTAAGAACATTAACTTAAAAACTGATGAATGGTTTAAGAAAGTAATAGAAGTATACAGACAGGGGAAAACCTGGAAGGTGTTAAATGAAATGCCTGCCATTGGGTAACCTACAGCACACAGTAAAACTTTCTAGAAAGCATTCAGTGAACTAAGACTGTTTACTCACCTTTTCTGTTTCAGCTATTCTCAGCTCCAGCAAGCACAACTGAATTATGTACCCCCAAAGGGAACCCCCCAAAATCCCAAAGCATCATGTTCTTGTGTGCTTCTACGTTGATTATTCATTTTGTTTGAAATGATCTCTCTCATATTTTTTTATCTGATTCATATCCATCCATCCATCCAAAAGCTTATTAAAAATGTCACTTCTGCTGCACAGATTTTTTTTCCCCCCAACCATGACTAAGAGTCATTCCTGTGGTCTCTCTGGTCCCTTCTACTTTTTTTTTCTTTTTAGAGACAGCGTCTCACTCTGTACCCCAGACTGTAGTGCAGTGGCACAATCATGGCTCACTGCAGCCTTGACCTTGCTGGTGTCAGGTGATCCTCACACCTCAGCCTCCTGAGTAGCTAGGACTACAGACACACGCCACCATACCTGGCTAATTTTTGTCACATTGCTCAAGCTGGCCTCAAACTTCTGGGCTCAAGTGATCTGCCTGTCTCAGCTTCCCAAAGTGCTAGGATTACAGGCGTGAGCTACTGTGCCCGGCCTCCTCTACTTTTATCATCTTTTTTGGATGACACTAGATTGTGACAGCCCTTTCGACAGAGGCTGTTTTGTGTTCACATCTTGATGTCCAACACATTGTCTGACACACAACAGGTATTCTATGAGGTAACTATGCATTGTTCTCCTAGGTGCAGTTTTTCCTACTCAGTATCCTCTCCATAGTTATATCCACTCCTTTCAGAAAAAGCTAGAATCTAGATTTAAGATATATGTGGATATAAAAGTACACCATGTTTACATTACAGTAGAACTGTATATATCAGGGCCAACATTACTACCCCTCTTTCTGGGAATTTCATTTTACTTAAAGCAATTTTTGGTGTGGAAGAAGTAGATTTTAATTGTTTTCTTACAATTAGAGAACAACAGAAAGTCTTTTACTCCTAAAAGGTAATTTACCTGTAATAGTTACTAATATGACACCAATAATAGGAGATTTTTACTATGTGACAAGCACTATACTAAGCACATTACAAAGATAATCTCATTTAGTTCTCACTGCAATCTTAAAAGGAGGTTCTATTACTATTCCCATTTTACAAATAAAAAAACTGAAGATCCAAGAGGTTAAAGCCAAAGATCTTGACCTTGTAGAAGGTAACAGAGCTGTTAGGTGAGATGGCTAGATCCGAACTTACACAAATGCCCAACTTCTATAAGACCAGAATGAGATATTTTAAACATGAGAAATTAAATTTAATTAATAGGAGAAAAAGACAAGCATTTTAAATGTTAGTAATTTCAAGCAAGTTGTAAGAAGGTGCTGTAAGTTTTAAACAATATTAATAAAAATGTGGTCTTTTAACAGAATTATTCACTTGGTTTTTATACTTTTGAGTAGAGAAATATACTTCATATACTATTTAATACATGCTATTTAAAATATACACTATTTTATACTTCATATACTTTTTAATACATATGCTATTTAATACATATATACACACACATATATAAAGATTGTGTGTGTGTATATATGTATATATGTGTATACATGCATGCATGTGTATGTGTGTGTGTACACACACAATGATATGGCTTGACTGTGTCCTCACCCAAATCTCATCTTGAACTGTAGTTCCCACAATCCCCACATGGTGTGAGAGAGACTCAGTAGGAGGTAATTGAATCATGGGGGCAGTTGCCTCCACGCTGCTTTCCTGATAATGAATTCTCATGGGATTTGATGGTTTTATAAGGGGCTTTTCCCCTTTTGCTCAGCGCTTTTCTTTCCTGCTGCCATGGGAATGAAGAAGGACGTGTTTGCTTTCCCTTCTAGCAAGATTCTAAGTTTCCTGAGGCCTTCCAAGCCCTGTGGAACTGTGAGTTGATTAAATCTCTTTCCTTTATAAATTACCCAGTCTTGGCAGTTCTGAGAATGGACAAATACACATACATATAAATAAGTATATTTCCTTTTACAAAGATATATACAGGATTAGGATTAGTAAAATTATTGGAGGTATGTTAATATCTAACTGTTTGGCTGAGATTAAATAATTTGAACTTTTCACTCTCTGAAGGTCATGTTTAAAAACTCAAAAAAGAAAAATGAAATTCTGCAGTTGAAATTAAAAATACATGTGACTTATTTTACTCTGCCTACCAGACTGGAAATAAGTTATCATTTTTGAGATTCAAGGCAACATTCATTCCTTATTTAAATAAACAAACTAGAAAATGTTCTCATGAGCTTTCTTATTCCTTACATCTATAAAAGCACTCCAATTATAATCACCACTATATTATTCTTCCTTTGGAACATTTGGTGCTCTGCTAAATCAAATAAGACCTGCAGATAAATAAATTTGTGTGCCTTTTAAATATTTTTATAAAATGTGCTTGAGTTCTTTCTAGGTGCTTTCAACTGTTTTAAAACTTTACAAGTATTCATTTTTGTTTGTCCAGTAAATGAAGACACTAAACAAGTCTTAAGAGGTATCTTGGATCAAAGACTCTAGATGGTATTTTGGAAAGTTATTACTGACTTAGTACTTTTGACAGTTTTCTTCTCCCTGAAAAGTCCTACAGAACTGACCATAATATCCTTAAAACTATTGTTTTATTGTATACCTTACCTCCTAGGACTTTCTGTCTCCAACCGCAGGAGTGTTTCTAGGTCAAGATATTTATTTGTTTCCTCCTCCCCTCCACATTTCTCTATCTTGTAATCACATTCAAATTCATGGATTTAGGGCAGGTACGGTAGCTTACACCTGTAATCCCAGCACTTTGGGAGGTTGAGGACGAAGGATGGCTTGAGCCCAGGAAGTTGAGGCTGTAGTTAATTATGACTGTGCCACTGCACTGCAGCCTGGGCAACAGAGAGAGACCCTGTCTCTATACACACACACACACACACACACACACACACACACTCACTCACCCACCCACTCACTCACTCTCTCTCTCTCTCTCTCCTTTCATTTCATTCATTCACTAATTCACCAAATCATTGTGCCCAAACTGCCCCTCCAGGTATAAGCCCCACTCCCCTGGACCACAAAAATGCTCGGAGAGGAGGCAGGATGGAACCATGGGATCTGTGATCTGAGGGAGGTGAGTTCTAGGTACCATGGGATGCCAGTGGATGGTGCCTAACTCATACTCTGTATGCCTGACCCTTTCTAGGTTGGTAAATACTTAATGAAGTTCCCCCAACATCTAGAAAAAGGGGGAAGGAAATTCTAGATAGGAAGAACATCAGGTAGATAGGCACAAGCACAAAGTTGCAACCTAAGATTGTGAATGACAAGTAGAGTTCTCTGTGGGTAGCCTGCAAGATGCTGGGTGGGGAAGGGTTTGCAATGGAGTTGGAAAGCCAAGTAAGAACCAGACACAATGGGCCTCCTATGCCTGGCATACAAGGCTTCAGATACTGGCACGTTTGCATTATACAAATATTGTGCTAGCAGCAAAGTAGGAGCCATGCACAAAGAGAATCGATGCCTAATTTATGCTTTTATCTATATATTACTTGCACAGTTATGTTACACACAAAGACGTTCAATAGTGATTTGCTGAATGGATGATCTTACACTGAGCTCAAGATGGTTTAATAATAAGCCATTTTTCACATACGCAGACAATCTTCAAATTATGAATAGACTGTATTCTGGAAGTCAATTTGTAGTCAGTTGTTTGGAACAAAGTTTTTCATATAAGTAATCACACCTGTTAATGGTCTCCAGCCATAACACACTGTGTACCTGAGCACTGTTTTGGAGAAAGAAAATTCCAAATAGAAATTCTACTATAACTCCTTCTGCTGTGGCCAAGAAGGGCTGAGTAAGTGAAACTTTCTGACTAAATGCTCTTTTTTATCTACTGTAGAAAATATTGTCACTGTTAAAGAATAAAAAAAAAACAAAATCACACACACACACACACACACACACACACACACACAGAGAGAGAGAGAGAGAGAGAGAGAGAGAGATTGAGAGATTGAGAGAGAGAGCCCACACTCAAACATAAACTCAGAATAACCACTATCCTTGGTTTTTTGTGTAGTCTGACAAGTACAATGAAAGGCTCCAGACTCGGTATCCGCTGAATCTCAATCAGACGTAAATTGGGTGGTGCCCATAGCACCATGCCCTACACACTGGCCACAGTGCATACTCCAATGCCTGAAAATGACAAAAATCTAAGAGCTAGGTAACATACTAGATGCTTAGGTTATAAAAACATGAACAAGAACTAGTGCTTTTCCTGGAGAGAACTCACATGCTGAGTGGGAGAAAGAAATACTGATAGTTATGCCCCAGCTGGTGAGGGCTATGACCCAACCCAAGGGTCAGGTTGTTAACCCTTCCCAGAGGTATCAAGAAAAGCTTCACAGAGAAATGTTTTGGCTGAATCCTAAAGGTAAAGTGGGAGTCCAGCAGACGGCCAAGTAGGTAAGGGCTTTACCGAAGTTACAGTGCATTCAAAAGTGTAATGAATTTGAGGAACTGCAAATAGTTCAGTGGGGCTGCAGCACAGAAAGGGAATGTGGGGAGGTGAGGGGTAGAAGAGCACAGGAATCAGATGAAGAATAGCCTTATAAATAATGCTTATTGTTTGATCTTTAGCACTGAGAAAAGAAGAGTATCAGGGATGAAACGAAATCCCACAGAGTACTGATACTTCAGGGATAGACAGAAATATTTAGTAAGGATCTGCTGAATTATACTTAAGCCAGAATTCTGTGGTTCCAGCTGGGCACAGTGGCTCATGCCTGTAATCCCAGCAGTTTGGGAGTCTGAGGCAGGAGGATCATTTGAGCCCAAGATTCAAGACAAGCCTGGGAAACAGGCTGGTAATGACCTGTCTCTACAAAAATAAAAAATTTTTAAAAATTTAAAGTCTAGTTCCTATACCTAGAGTCAGAAGATTCACTATATCTTGAATTGACAACCACAGGAATAACTCAACAACTTCTTATGACGACAGACACTAAATTAGAAATAAAATCATTAGGCACTCTTACATTTTCTAAAAGATCTAGGCATATATGTATAAATTTCTGCAAATTCTCCTACCCGGGTCTATACATAACTAAGAGCTGGCAAAGTCAGGACATATTTCTGTGGATAAAGGGAGTTACTGGCATTCTGTTGTTTTCACTTTCCATATGTTTCTAAATCATGTCAACTACAAATTAACCTTATTACCTATTTAGCAGAAGTGAATACATATGTTCAGAAGGCAGCATATATTTTAGGAACAGACAGTAATGGATAGTTATAGAGACAGGCAACTATTCCAATTTTGTTTTAAAACTTTTTCTACAAGCAATAAGTACATCTAGAAACCTAATATTATGTTTAATATTATATGAATTTTGAAGAAGCCCAGAATACAAGAGTCTTATCAGCCTATGACTGAAGGCCATATACAACAGATGCATTCCACTTTGTAATGCATTGAGACCTATTCTGATCTTGGAGACACTAATTATATGACCAGAAAAGAGAAGTTCTGCCATATATTCACAATCAACATCAATATGTCTTGTTCTCTTATACAGACAATAAAATTCAACAGAATTACAGTAAAACTATAGATATGATCAGAAGTAGCAGCATAAATGAACTTCAAAACTTAAATGTAGCAAAACTCTTGGTCAGTAATGAAATAAAAGAATGTCATAATAATTTTGACAGTGAAAATCGTATCTGTTACATGCCACAGAGAAGTAGCTTCCTTTTACAGAAGCTCTTAAAACTCCTCAACTAGACAAGTATTTAAATCACTTACATAATATTTAATTTAGCTCTTCCAACTAATCTCTTTTGATGGAGTCACTGGGCAGGCACTGAATTCTCATGATTTGTGAGATTCAAAGGGTACAGTGTAAGGAAAATTAAAGTGAACTACTGTTATATTTATTAATGCTAATAAGTGAAATTAGAATGCACTATAATATTGTTAGTCTATTTATTACTTGTAATCGAAGGGAAACAAATCCTTCTTGGAGACAGTGTGACTAATTCTGATAATATATGATGTATGTCATTTTACAAATGCAGAATCTTAATTGATCAATCTCTTTTTGGTGGATTAAAGCAAATACATTTGTTCTTTGTTAATGAAGCCACATTTGCTTTCACACAAAGATAAGAAACACAACTATGTTTTAGTGAACAGTATAGCTGTATTCCAAGCAATTTGTGGCCTACAGAGATCTAACCATTAGCATGAAGTAAAAACTCTTAGAGAGAAAATGAGTCTCCCTCTGTACCTCATTAATGAAGTCCCCAATGTCTCCAGGGTGTGGGGCTGCAGATCGGACCGGATACTGGGGTTCGGCATGGATGGGTCTTTCATCCATTCGTCGGATTCCCACAGGCTTGATGGCATCAGGCTCCACGGTGTCAGGCTGCTGCAGCTGGCTCAAGTCGTAGTCCTGCAAAAAGACAAAAATCAAAAACCAATGGAAGATGTGCACAAAGCTGGAAAATTACAACCTCGCTTTTTAAGCACATACTCAGAACACACAGAAATGAGGAAAATTTAACATAATGGAAAAGTTGCCACTATGAGCTTTTTCATGTTATGATTAAATATTTCTTTCACACAGCTCTTTCTTCTGTGCTTTTCATTTCTACAGTCTGTGCTCCATCTGCTTTACAATGTTCCTCATCAGTTTCCAATGAAAAACAGCAGTGTGATGAGGTCTCACTATAAAACAACTAAAAACCAACTAGACAATATAGTTGTACCATAGAAGCAAAGGGGCTAACTTAATGCCTTTAATATATGTTTTTTAAATCAGGGTGGTTATTTTTCCTTTTCCCTAAAGGATGGCATTAGTTCATCAAGGTTTCAAGCCACCCTTCTTCCTTCCATCTCTCCCTTCTAAAGTCTAGAGCAGAGGTCAGAAAAACCATGATCTCTGGGCCCAGTGTGACCTATGACCTATTTTTCTCTAAGATTAGCTTTTACATTTTTAAACAGTAACTTAAAAGTGACAAAGAAAAATATGCTACAGGGAATATATGTGGGCCACAAAACCTAAATTCTTCACTGTGTGGCTCTGTTGAGGAAAAGTTTGCTGACCTCTGGTTTAGTGGTGTTAGGCCAGAAAAAGGGTGGATTTTCTTCCCATGCTGCCCTGTGGGAATGTCCTGGAAGAACAGTCTGTCCACTTTCAGAGAGGCAGAGTACAACCTGTGAAGAAGGATGCTCTGGCCATAGGTTGAACCCTCAGAACTGTTTTTAGCCCAAGCATTAGACAGCTGGACAGGAATGAATAAAGAAACCGACTACAATATGGAAATGCATCCACATTTTAGGTTTGGGTGAATACTTGGTAGTTTTCAAACCTCTGAATTCTGGTGATATAAAATGTCATGTCTTCAGCTTACCCAACATTCTCCCAATTCAAAATTGACATTTGCAGAAAGCATAGATTTACTTATACTTTTCTTAGTTTAGGCTTCATCTCTCTGCCTAAAACTAGCTTAAAACCTTTTGCAATTATCTCTACAGTGATTTTTGATTTATTCGACAGTTGAACGTTTACCATGTTTTGGCAATGTTCTAGGTGTCTTAGATATCTTCACTCATTTGAGCCTCTTAGTATACGTGATACTAAGTTTTATCCCCATTTAAGAGATGAGAAAACTGAGTTTCAAATAACCCAAGAAAGTCGCCCATGGTCCCAGATCTATTAAGAACCAGATTCTGACTCCAAGTGTATTAGATTCCACAATCATCTATGAGTAAATCAAGATTGAATTACAAGGTTGGATTTAGAGGTAAGGAACTAGATAAATGAGTATGGAGGGACAGGAATGTGAGGAATGCTTAAAGTAACATAGGAGACAAAGGGAAGGAAAAGGTCACTAACATTCATACCCATTGTGTGCCAGGCATTATACAAGGCCCTTGATAAGTGTTTTCTGTAACTCATGAAGAATGTTTTATTATCATCTTTTTAGATGAAGAAACAGGTTGAATAACTTGCCCAAGGTCACACAGCTAGTCCATCTAACTTCATAGCACGTGATTTAAAATTTATCTCTATGCTCAATGAGACGCTATGATCCTGGCAACACTCCCCCTGAGTATTTCCTTATCAAGAACTTCAGCTAGCAGGTGAAGGCACTCAGATACCCTGATGGAAAAATTCCTCCTCTTAGGTGTGTGCAATGTGATGCAGAAAGCCAGGTAGGTACAGAGACTTCGAACCCACCATAGTGGGATGTACAGTTGGTATATCACAAACTACAAAATGCTCAGGGAGAAACCGGCTTTCACTTTGAACCATCTATGGGCTGGCGAGAAAGCGCCGTTTGGGGAGAGTCCACAGCAGGAGCACAGGCATCAGAATATTTCTTTCTCTTGTCATGTTGGAGTATTTCAAATCATCCATACAAAACTTGAGAGAAAACACCTTGATCTTGCACAAATGTGCTCCATTTTCAATTTTATAGAATCTGAGTTATTTACAGAATATCTCAGAAAAGGTCCTTAATGATACAACAGATGTGAGAGCCCTTGAAATGTTAAAATACTATACATGACAAAAAGAGGGATTTAGTTAAAGAAATTTGAATGCTTTCACACTAAAAAGTATGTTTTTTTCCAGGCCATGTTTAATTGCATAACTATCAAGCACACTACAGTGGGGTAAACTGTGAATAAGCGTGCATTCTTATTAAGTTACCAAAGCTGTCCCTAAAATGGGGGAAAATAGATGACAAGTATATTGATGACAGTTAATGTTTTTACCCTAAGAGTGAAAAATGTCTTATTAGAAGTCTAAATTACATACACAAAAAGCTAATAGAATCTTACGTTTAAGCACTTTTACCTTGGTGACATATTCTTTGATAGTCCTGGATATAACAGCTTAGGGTGACAAATATAAGAATATAGAGGAATTTCTTTCATATAGCTAGAGATAAAAGAGGTATGTGGACTTTGCTCATGCTACACCCTATCTGAGAAGAGCCATTCCACTCTGACTTCTGTAACTCCCACTGTATCCAGAGGTTGCCAATAAAACTGCATTTTGATTGGCTAAAAGGGTTTTAAACATATTCAAATAGGTCACCAACATTTAGACATATCTCACCTGAAAATAACGAGATCTGGCAAAACAGATCTTACATTTTGACAATTTGCTACAGCTGATAGTAGCTGTCCCCTCTGGACAAAGAAAGCATATCCTGCTAACCTGCTTCATTCATTAATGTTTATATAACATACTTATATAACAGCAAATAATTTACAGTTCTTTGTCTTTCTTTTGATAGCTTTTTCCTACTATCTTAAGAACCAGAGAGCAGGAAGTCTTAAAACTTCTCTGGTCTTATCAGACCTTTGTACCATTAATGTGTCAGGCTCATAGAGAGTGCTCACTAAAAAAAAGTGTTGAATATAATCTCAGTGATGATATTTATCCGGATATCAAAGGAGCAGCTAATTCAAGAAATGTGACTTGGATCACATTACACACTATGGTAATAATTTACGATGCAGAGGGAGAGAAAGACCACCTGGTCCCATCGCTGAGAATCATTGCCATGGTGAATCATCCCATAATGATGGAAACCTGTTCAATTCTTCCATTGTGATGGTGTCCAAAAATAGGCAGAAAATCCCTGGTTTACAGGGAGCCAGATACTGGGTTAAACTATATGGCTTAGAGTGTCTCTGTGATGGCTTCCCCTCATCTACTGCAAATACGGGATATAAAAATCTAATAATGGCAGGCAGCATGTGAAAGTGTCCTTTGGTCACAGGGATGGGCTCTTCTGTTGATGTCCATCTGTGTTGTATGGCAAAAGTCCTGACCTGAGGGTCTAATTTTAGGCCTTTTGATAAAAGCCCTCCATAATTATACATCTTTACAACCCCATAATGACTTACATAAACACACAAATGACATGTAGGATGAAAATTACAAAGAAAATTACAAAGACTAAAAATCTCAGCATCATTGGGTTCATGGCCTTACTTCTGAAGATTATAAACATTTCAAAAAGACATCTTTATTTGGCTCCTAAAACTCTAGAGAAAGAGTGGGTCTGAAAATTCTCTTATGATTGCCAACCTTCACAATGTTAACTTCCCAAAGAATTTTAACTTTCGAATGAAGGCCAAGGAAAATCTTTTTTTTTTTTTCACCTCCTTTTAATGTTTGGAATGTGTGTTAATTGGCAATCATCATTAAAAATAGGCATGGAGGCTGGGCGCGGTGGCTCACGCCTGTAATCCCAGCACTTTGGGAGGCCGAGGCGGGTGGATCACGAGGTCAAGAGATCGAGACCATCCTGGTCAACATGGTGAAACCCTGTCTCTACTAAAAATACAAAAATTAGCTGGGCATGGTGGCACATGCCTGTAGTCCCAGCTACTCGGGAGGCTGAGGCAGGAGAATTGCT
>PVKV010029568.1:0-23418 GCA_004027835.1 Alouatta palliata | reverse complement strand
CTGGGGTCTGTCGGGGGGAAAAAGGGGAGGGACAGCAGGGGGTGGGGAGTTGGGGAGGGACAGCATGGGGAGAAATAACAGATACAGGTGATGGGGAGGAAGGCAGCAAATCACACTGCCATGTGTGTACCTATGTAACAATCTTGCATGTTCTTCACATGTACCCCCAAACCTAAAATGCAATAAAAAGTATATATATATAAAAAAAAAAAAAAAAAAAAAGACTTACATGGGTTGGGCACGGTGGCTCAAGCCTGTAATCCCTGCACTTTGAGAGGCCAAGGCAGGTGGATCACAAGGTCAGGCGTTCGAGACCAGCCTGGCCAACATGGTGAAACCCTATCTCTACTAAAAATACAAAAATTAGCCGTGTGTGGTGTTGTGCTGCCTGTAATCCCAGCTACTGAGGAAGCTGAGGAAGGAGAATCGCTTGAACTTGGGAGGCGGAGGTTGCTGTGAGCCGAGATTGCGCCACTGCACTCCAGCCTGGGCAAAAAGCAAGACTCTGTCTCAAAAAAAAAAAAAAGGAAAAAAAAAAAAAAGACTTAGGCGGTCCCTCCACTAAGGACCGTGAACTTATCAACACAGATTCTGCTTCCAGGGCTGAAACTAGGGTGAAACTAGTGCAAAGTTTAAGGGAGTACCAAATAACTCAGTAACTAATATGACAACTATTTTTTTTTTCAGACAGAGCCTCGCTCTGTTGCTCAGGCTGGAGCGAAGTGGTGCGATCTTGGCTCACTACAATATCTGCCTCCCGGGTTCATGCGACTCTCCTGCCTCAGCCTCTGGAGTAGCTGGGATTACAGGCACGTGACACCATGCCCAGCTATTTTTTTGTATTTTTAGTAGAGACAGGGTTTCACCATGTTGGCCAGGCTGGTCTTGAACTCCTGACCTCGTGATCCACCCTCCTCGGCCTCCCAAAGTGCTGGAATTACAGGTGTGAGCCACCGCACCCGGCTGAGTACTAAAATTCTTTTAAAATCAAAGTTAACACAAAAATTCCACAATGAACACAATACTAAAAATTTAAACAAGGTCAGGGACTGGCCCTACACTCGGACGCTTGGCTCCCGCCTGGCCCTATTGCTTCCTCACTGAGCTAATCAGCCAATTGACTCCTTGTTTCCAGAACCATGCAGACACCTCCACCAGCACATATCTGCTCTTACTGCCTCCTCCCCCAGCAGCCCCCAGAAGACCAACCCCGTTCCTCTGCTCACCAAAGCCTTTTTCTCTCCCACTCTCCCAGTTCCTACCTGCGTTACAAACCCTTCCTTTGCTCTCGCTTCTCTGAGCTCCTCTCGTTCTTATTGCCTTTCAAGGGCTTCAGCCTTCCTTGGCAGCAGCACCTGGCAAGCACCAGGCTCACTCCCTGATCTCCTTCACATCTTTGCTCCAAGGCTGCATCCTCAGGGAGGCCTGGCCTGGTGCCCTCTGTAAAGTAGCACCCTGTCTCATGTCTCCCTCCCCCGCCAGCTCCTCATCCTTCTGGACCTGCTTTAGTTTTCACAGTACTTACCATCATCTGATATAACACTCCATTGTTTTCTCTTTAGTGATTCTCCATCTCCCTGCACTGGAATCTAAGCTTCATGGGCTTCATGTCGGCCTGTCCATGGCTGAGTTCCAGAGCCTCCAACAGAGCCTGACACATGGCACAGAGTCAGTAAACATGTGTCAAACAGAATCTCTTCACACTCACTCCTAGCTGCAATATCAATATATCAAGCATTTAAACGAAGGGGTTTTATTTTTTATATATTTTTTGAGATGGGAGTCTCGCTCTGTCACCCAGGCTGGAGTGTAATAGCGCACTCTCAGCTCACTGCAACCTTCATCTCCCGGGTTCAAGCAATTCTCCTGCTTCAGCCTCCTGAGTAGCTGGGATTATAGGCGCATGGCACCACGCCTGGCTAATTTTTGTATTTTTAGTAGAGAAGGGGTTTCTCCATGTTGCTCAGGCTGGTCTTGAACTCCTGACCTCGTGATCTGCCTGCCTTGGCCTCCCAAAGTGCTGGGATTATAGGTATGAGCCATTGCGCCCGGCCAACTACTGGTCTCTTAATAATTGGACACCTATTGTAGCTGCCTGACTTTTCCACGTATTCCTCTATGTTGCTCTCCTGTTTATTCACTGAGGGCAAGTTCTCTGGAGCAGGAATCCTGCGTTGCGCCTCAGCAGCCTCCAGCCTTAGTACCAGGCCTGGCACAGCGCTCATGATCAGCCAGTGGTTTGTTGTTGCTGTCATTTCACAGAAATTGAATTAAACACCTGTCTCGATTTGATGTGGCGAGTCCTCAGCACCTGTTCTTCAGTTGTCTGGTGAAAAGTAAAAAGGTAAGGCAATTTTTTTCTTTCTTTTCTTTCTTTTTTTTTTTTTGGTGAGACGGAGTCTTACTCTGTTGTCCAGGCTGGAGTGCAGTGGTGGTGATCTCAGCTCACTGCAACCTTCCCCTCCCAGGTTCAAGCATTTCTCCTGCCTCAGCCTCCCTAGTAGTGGGAATTACAGGCACATACCACCACGTCCAGCTAATTATTGTATTTTTAGTAGAGACATGGTTTCAGCATTTTGGTCAGGCTGGTCTCGAACTCCTGACCTCAAGTGATCCTCCCACCTTGGCCTCCCAAAGTGCTGGGATTATAGGCACGAGTTACCACACCCAGCCAATAATGCAATTTTTATGTAATAGAAGTTATAAATAAAAATAACAGCTGACAGGAATTAAACTCTGTGTCATAAGATGTACTTGGATTTCCTCATTCGGTTATCACAACTCTATGCGGTAAGTCCTATTATATCCCCATTTCACCAAAGAAGAAACTGAGGCTGCCAGATCACAGAGGAGAAATTGCAGCTATAGACACAGTGGAGAAGCTGAGAGCTGGGACTCCAACCAGACAGTCTGACTCCAGAGCCAGCTTGGAAATGATCTGAAGCCACTGGACAGGCCAATTTGGAAGACAGAGGAAAGAGAAATCCGAGAGCCCAGGACAGAGTCAGGCAGAGGAGAAACCTGCAAAGGAATGGCCTCTGGACAGGAGGAAAGCCAGGAGAGAGAAATGTCACAGAAACCAAGAGAGACAAGCCGGGTGTGCTGAGTGTGGAAAGTGGTTCTTGGACTTGGCATCATGGACGCTCTTGGTAACCTTGACAAGAGCAGCCCCTACGTCCAGATTTCTCAACTGTGATACTACTGACGTTTGTGGCCAGATAATTCCATGTCGCAGGGGGCTGTCCTATGCATTGTAGATGTTGGGCAGTATCCGTGGCCTCTGCTCACTTGATGCTGGTAGCAATACCCTTCACCAGTCAAGACAATAAAAAATGTTCTCAAACGTTGCCAAATGTCCCCAGGTTCTCAAACACTGCCAGATGTCCCCAGGTACAAAATCATCCCAGGTTGAGCATTATTGCTCTGTAGAGTGGTGGGTGGAAGCCAAATTGGAGTAGGCAGAGGAGGGAATGGGAGGCAAGGGAGAGGAGAAAGCCTGCACAGACATGCGCAGAAGTGGGAGCTGGAAGTGGACGCGGGGCCAAGGGAATGTTCTAAAACTTTCATGTATGCGTATATATATATATATGTTTCATGTATGTGTTTGTGTGTGCGTGTGTGTTGATATATATGGCGAGAGATAGCAGAGGAGGACTGTACATTGATGGCAATGACACAGGAGAGAGTGAACATTTGCTCATTTGCTGATAAAGTGGAGAGATATATAAAGAGAGAAAGAGAGAAACAGCAGGTGTGAATTTCTGGGGTAGGCAACAAGAAACGGGATCTAGACTACAAGTTGTGGGATTTGCCTTTGCAGGAGTAGAGACATTTGCTCTGGTATAAGAGAAGGAAGAGAGGCCCTATGCAGAAGTAGATGTAGGAAGGCGTGTGTATTTGGTGATGGGGAGAGGAGGGAGCTCCCATCTGTTGGCTTCTATTTTCCCAGCCAAGCCTGTGACAGGGTCATCGGCAGAGCTGGGATGGAGACAGAGGAGGAGGGAGGAAAAGGCACAGAATACTTGTCTCAGAGTGCAGCAAAGCAGGCTAAAAGGAGAAGGGGGAAGGATTGCTAGGCCGTGTTGATAGCCCATTTGCAGTCTGAGGCCAGGAATTTGAAATGAGGCCAGGCCATGTGGTGTGAGGATTTTCTCTGGCAACTTCATCTGCTCTGGGAACAGCATGGAGTGCGTGGATGAAGCTTCGGTGACTGGCAGCAGCTCCCCAGGCAGCCTACGGGAGCAGGGGCCCGACGTTAAGTTGCTCTCCCTTGGGCCTGAGAGAAAGATGGGGGTATCTTTGCACTTTCAACATTAAGAATGAAAGGGGTGCCGGGCACAGTGGCTCATACCTGTAATCCCAGCACTTTGGGAGGCTGAGGCAGGTGGATCATTTAGGTCAGGAGTTCGAGACTTGCCTGGACAATATGGTGAAATCCAGTCTCTACTAAAAATACAAAACATAGTCAGTCGTGATGGCGGGCACCTGTAATCCCAGCTACTTGGAAAGCTGAGGCAGGAGAATTGCTTGAACCTGGGAGGCAGAGGTTGCAGTGAGCAGAGATCATGCCACTGCACTTTAGCCTGGGTGACAGAGGCAGACTGCATCCCAAAAAAGAAAAGAATGGAGGAGGTCCCAGCAGCACTCTCCCATCCCCAGAAGCAGATGCATAAATCTCCCAGACCACATGCAATTCCCCATATCCACATGCCCTGTAGCACCTGTGAGCCCCTACTTCACCCCACCAAGAAGAAAACCGAAGTCTGCTGATGTTCCACATTCTCTCAGTGGACACCACTGCTCCTCTGCCAGTCACATCTGCCTCTACTCCCAATGCCACCTTCCTTTTGGCTCCCATTGACAATCCCGGGGGGAGGGTGGCAGGTATGAGCAATGAGTGCAGGTGGAAATCAACATGCAAAATTCTAGACATTATGATCTGCTTGTCTTAAAATGAGGGAAGTTCACTACTAGACATGAAACAAAAGGACGCTTTCTCGAGAAGGATTTAAATTCACCCTAATACTGGACTTCATCCATTGCCTCACAGATAACTTAAGAGTAAGACATTCCAGGCCGGGCGCGGTGGCTCACGCCTGTAATCCCAGCACTTTGGGAGGCCAAGGCAAGTGGATCACGAGGTCAAGAGATCGAGACCATCCTGGTCAACATGGTGAAACCCCGTCTCTACTAAAAATACAAAAATTAGGTGGGCATGGTGGCACGTGCCTGTAGTCCCAGCTACTCGGGAGGCTGAGGCAGGAGAATTGCTTGAACCCAGGAGGCGGAGGTTGCGGTGAGCCGAGATCATGCCATTGCACTCCAGCCTGGGTAACAAGAGCGAAACTCCGTCTCAAAAAAAAAAAAAAAAGAAAGAGTAAGACATTCCAGAAGCCTTGCACACTGCTGATCACTTCATTGGAGCCAGAGAGTCAAATTACAAAATCTGTGGTGATTTATTTTTTAAAACCATATTCACTTGTTTATTATTTTTATAGTTTCTAATTTATTGATACCTAATAGACATATACATTTTCAGGGCACATGTGATAATTTGATACATTCACATAATCAAATCAAGGTAACAGGGATATCTATCACCTTAAATATTTATCTTTTCTTTATGCTAGGAACATTTGAATTATTCTTTTCTGGCTATCTTGAAATATACAAGACTGGGCACAGTGGGAGTGCCTCTAGTCCCAGCACTTTGGGAGGCCAAGGTGGGAGGACTGCTTGAGTCCAGGAGTTTGAGACTAGTCTGAGCAACATAGTAAGACCCTGTCTCTATAAAAATAAAAAATTAGCTGGACATAGTGGCATACATCTGTGGTTCCAGCCACTTGAGAGGCCGATACAGGAGGATCTCTTGAGGCTGCAGTGAGCTGTGATCATGCCACTGAATTCTAGCCTGGGTAATTCTGGTAGAGCAAGACCCTGTCCTCTCCAAAAACAAATTTACAGTAGATTGATGTAAACATAGTTACACCATTGATCTATCAAATATCTGATGATTTACTTTGACTCGACTCAAGAATGCTTCCATAAGCCAGCTTTATGATTTGTGTGGCATTTGGAATATCCCTGAAGTGTCAGGATGTGACCCAGCAGTAAAGGAGTGAATGACTTTCAATGTCCTGGTGGAAATGTCATATCATTGTAAGGGCATCATGGATGCCTGCTTTCTGAGCATCTCCACAGTGTGGCTGCTGGCCAGGTTGTCACCAAGAGGCGGCCTAACCTCACACAGGGGCTCTCAAATGAAGTGAAAAAGACAAATATCGCATGACTCCACTTACATAAGGTTTCTAAAAAAGTCAAATTTAGATAATCCAGGAGTAGAATGAGGGTTGCTAGGGGCCAGTGAGGGGGCTAAGGGTAGAGAGTGGGCCCCTAACCAAGGAGCATGAAGCTTCAGTCAAGCAAGATGAATAAGCTATAGAATCTTCTATCTGGGGAAAAAAAAAACCCGGACAAATAAAAAAAAAATAAGCTATAGAATCATCTGCCCAGCATGGAACCTATAGCCAACAATGACATTAACATAGTTACCCCACTGATAGATCGAATATCTTTATTGATAACCAGAAAACTTTGTTATGGGGGCTGGGTGCAGTGGCTCACACCTATAATCCCAGCACTTTGGGAGGCCGAGGCGGGCGGATCTCAAGGTCAGGAGATTGAGACCATCCTGGCTAACACAGTGAAACTCTGTCTCTACTAAAAATATAAAAAATTAGCTGGGCATGGTGGTACGTGCCTGTAGTCCCAGCTACTTGGGAGGCTGAGGCAGGAGAATCGCTTGAACCCGGGAGGCAGAGGTTGCAGTGAGCCAAGAGAGTGCCACTGCACTCCAGCCTGGGCGACAGAGCGAGACTAAATCTCAAAAAAAAAAAAAAAAAAAAAAAAAAAACTTTGTTAAGAGGATAGATCTCATGTTAAATGTTTTACTACAATAAAATAATATATATATTTTTGGAGATGGAGTCTCACTCTGTTGCCCAGGCTACAGAGCAGCAGCATGATCTCTGCTCACTGCAACCTCCGCCTCCCAAGTTCAAGAGAGTCTCCTGCCTCAGCCCCCCGAGTGGCTGGGACTATAGGTGTGCACCACCACCCCCAGCTAATTTTTGTATTTTTAGTAGAGACGAGGTTTCACCATGTTGGCCAGGCTGGTCTTGAACTCCTGGGCTCAACTGATTCACCCACCTCGGCTTCCCAAAGTGCTGGGATTATAGGTGTGAGCCACCATGCCTGGCCAAAATAAAGTTTTTTAAAAAGGAATTCACACTGGGCGCGGTGGCTCACACCCGTAATCCCAGCACTTTGGGAGGCTAAGGTGGTTGGGAGTTTGAGACCAGCCTGACCAGCATGCAGAAACCTCATCTCTACCAAAAATACACAATTAGCCAGGCGTGGTGGTACATGCCTTTAATCCCAGGTATTTGGGAGGCTGAAGCAGGAGAATCGCTTGAACCCAGGAGGTGGAAGTTGTGGTGAGCTGAGATCATGCCATTGCACTCCAGCCTGGGCAACAATAGCGAAACTCCATCTCAAAAAAAAAAAAAAAAAAATTCACTGGGGAGCTTGTTAAAACACACAGATTCCTGGGCACCGCTCCCAGAGTTCTTGATTCAGCAGGCCTGGGGGTAAGGCCCGAGAATGAGCATTTCTCAGCTCCCCGGGAAGCTGGTGCTGCTGGTCTGGGGACCACACCTTATTACTACAGTGGAAGAAGATGGGAGGCTGTCAGGTTGGAGTCTGAATTCCAGCCTCCAAGCTTGAGCAAGTAATTTCAGTGCTCACCTGTAAAATGGGAATCAGCGTATGGCACACCTAGAGAAGTTGTTTTGGAAATCAGAGAGAAATCACGTTAGGTTCAAGGTCCTAAGTAGGTGCCCAGTAAAAGAAAGCAGTTGCTATTTCTGTCACCATTTTAACACACCTCCACAACTCACAGCTGTTTGGATTAGGCATTCAAGACAAGCCCCGGCCTGAAAAGTCGTGAGGAGGTTACTGAATTGGTAATCTCTCCACCCTCTCTTCCTCCTCTTCTGAACACCCAGGCACCAAAAATAGCCCCTAACACCCACCAATGCACTGCCAGCGATGACATTTCCAAGCGGAGGAGATAACTGATCACTTTCAAATTCTGTAATATTTTAAGTACATTATCTTTAAAATCTGGGTCAGGATGAATATTGAACTTGGGCTCATCAAATGTTAGAGCTGAGAGGAAACTTTGAAACCACCAAATTTTCTAGTTGAAGGTGAGGATGTCGAAGGTGAGGAAACGGAGACCTAGAGAGGGGTAGCAACTTGCCAAAGGTGGCACAGCAAGTCCAAGGCAAGCGCAGACCTGGAAGCCGTGAGTGCTGCCTGCCGGCCTGGCTCAGACTTTCACAGCCAGATTCTCAGCCCCACTGACCCAAAATGCTATGCTTTCCTAAATAAAACTGCAGATTCCCTGGGCTGGTGGGAATACCCAGAACTGATACCCAGAGTAGAAATTATTCTCATTCTAAGCCAATGGTGATATTACCCTAAGGGAACACATCAGAATCTCTAAGAAAAAAAAGAGAGATTTTTATGCTTATCAGCAAAGGGCATTATTTATTATTTATTTATTTATTTAGAGACTGGGTCTCACTCTGTCGCCCAGGCTGGAGTACAGTGGCGCGATTGCAGCTCACTGCAGCCTCGAACTCCTGGGCTCAAACAATCCTCCCACTTCAGCCTCTCCAGTAGCGGGGACTACATGTGCATGCCCCTATACTCGGCTAATTTTCGTATTTTTAGTGGAGATGGGGTTTCACCATGTTGGACAGGTTGGTCTTGAACTCCTGACCTGAAATGCTCTGCCTGCCCCAGCCTCCGAAAGTGCTGGGATTACAGGCATGAGTTACTGTGCCTGGCCAGTGAAGGGCATTTGTTTAAAAGTGTTTGGAAACTCTGACCCCACACCACGTGACCTCCTTTCTTAAATTGCTATTCTCTTCAGTAGATTAGGAGGTAGTCCCATTTGTTGGCCTTAATTCTTCTTTTTTTTTTTTTGAGACGGAGTTTCCCTCTTGTTGTCCAGGCTGGAGTGCAATGGTGCAATCTCAGCTCACCACAACCTCCGCCCCCCGGGTTCAAGCGATTCTCCTGCCTCAGCCTTCTTAGTAGCTTCAGGCATACGCCACCACACCCGGCTAATTTTGTATTTTTGGTAGAGACAGGGTTTTGCCATTTTGGTCTGGCTGGTCTCGAACTCCCGACCTCAGGTGATCTGCCCGCTTTGGCCTCCCAAAGTGCTGGGATTACAGATGTTAGCCACTGCGCCCGGTCTGGCCTTAATTCTTCTAAAGCTGCCTCCTGCATCAAGCAGCCTCCCATCTTCTGTGTTTCATCTTCTCTTATTCTCCTTACACTGCACCCCAAATGCAAAGAGAGCTTGCTCTGTGCCCATAGCAGAACAGATATCTTTTACTTTTATTTAACTAATAAAGACAAATAAGCTAAAGACCTATATGCATTAAAATTTTTTCCCTATTTTTCTGATCCTTTCAATAGGAAAAACTTTCTTTTATTCCATGATTTTCCACTATTCAATCAGCCAATATTTATAGGAGCCTGTTACTTGCTAAGTGTTCATTGACTGAGGGTCCCTTACTTTCATTCAACAAATACGTACTGAGTGTACCCAGCATGTGCTGGTTGTGGACCACATGGGTTATTCAATGATCAACAAGGTAACACAATCCCTGTCCTCATAGAGTAGCCAGTCTGCCTTCTAAGAAATGACATCTTTTTGGCAAGAGGACAGGCCTGCAGCAGTGGCCAGGATGAGGCAGGTGATCATCCTGAGGCTGGAGCTGGCTCACACAGGCTTGTAGGAGCAGAGTGTGAAATTTTCGAGAAGTTTGTCAGCCAGTTGTTAAATACAGCCATTATCAGAAATTAAATTACATAAATATAATTTAATAAGTTACATTAAAAATAAAGGTAATACACACTCAAAGCTCATCACCTCCCAATTATTTTATTTTTAATATTTGAGACAGAGTCTCACTCTGTCACCCAGGCCGGAGTACAGTGGTGCCATCACAGCTTACTATAGCCTTGACCTCCCAAGCTCAAGCAATCCTCCCGCCTCAGCCTCCTGAGGAACTGGGACTTACAGATGCGCACCACCATGCTTGGCTAATTTTTGGTTTTATTTTAGAGATGAGGTCCCACCATGTTGCCCAGGCTGGTCTCGAACTCCTGGGCTCAAATGATCCTCCTGTGTCAGGCTTCTGAAGTGCTGGGATTATAGGCATGAGCTATGAGCTATGGTGCCCAGCCATTTCCTAATTATTTTCTGATGTTTTACTATTGTCTCTGCTCTTGGGGTCCTTTACATCTATATGGTAGAAATGCTACATAATGGTGGCCTGTGGGCATTTCCTAGTTCTGCATTCAATGCCATCAGGTTGGCAGCTTGACATTGTAGTGGGGAATATTCATATTACCAACGCTGGCAAATGCTACTAGGGTTTTTTTGTTTTTTCCTTTTTCTTCCAGAAAGCTGGCTATTAAACATTTACTAAAACACCACTGGATGCATACAAGATAGAAAGAGCGAAATGAGTAATTAACATTTGGAGGAGGAGGCAAAATTAGTTGGGCATGGTGGTGCATGCCTATAATCCCAGCTACTTGGGAGGCTGAAGCAGAAGAATCGCTTGAACTCAGGAGGCGGAGGTTACAGTGAGCCAAGTTCACGCCATTGCCCTCCAGCCCAAGCGACAAGAGTGAACTCAAAAAAGAAATAGACCTTGAACGCCAAGTAGAGAGAGACAGGGTGAAAGTGAGGAGGGTGGGCAAGCTGTCTACAAGACTGCCTTGTGAGGACTGTCTGTGTTGCATTGTTTTTGGAGAGAAACATGAGGCTTAAAAAATAGCTTTATTTACCAAGTAAAACACTTGAGGTAGCGATTAAAAAAAAACAACAGAAAAAAAAGACAAAAAGAAAAATAGCTTTATTGAGATTTAATTCTCAAACATACACAGTTCACCTATTTAAAGTGTATAATTCAATAATGTCTCTCATATTCATGGAGCTTTGCAACCATCATCACCATTTCAAAACATCTTTTTTTTTTTTTTTGGAGACAGTGTCTCTTGCTCTGTCATCCAAGCTGGAGTGCAGTGAGGCAATCACAGTTCACTGCAACCTCTGCCTCCCGGGCTCAAGCAATCCTCTCACTTCAGCTTCCCAAGTAGCAGGGACCACAGGTGCACACCACATCCACCTAATTTTTGTATTTTTTTTTGTAGAGACAGGGTTTCACCATGTTGCCCAGGCTGGTCTTGAACTCGTAGACTCAAGCAATCTGCCTCCCTTGAAATCCTAAAGTGCTGGGATCACAGGCATAAGCCACTGCCCCCAGCCTAAAACTTTTCATCACCTCAAAAGAAACTCCCAGACCCACTGGTGGTCACTCCCCATTCACGCCAGCCTTTTTTCCCTAGCCCAAGGCAACACTAATCTATTTTCTGCTTCTATAGATATAAGGCGATTTTTTTAAGATGACACAGAAATCTGAAATTGTATGAGTCAGTCTTGGAGAGTGTTTCATGAGCATCATGCCCTGTGCCAACCCAGCAATTTCTCCAATTTTCCCAGCGTGAGCTCAGTAAAACTGCCTCTTGACTACAGCTGACCCGCTCCCTCTCCGTGGTCAAACTTGTTCCCTCCCCTGGGAAGGATCAAGTGGGAAAAGCTCCTACAGGTGAGCTGAGTGGTCAGCCTCAGGCTGAAGGTGCAAGCTGAAACCTTGAAGGGTGCAGAAGTCAGAGAAACAAGCCAAGGGGGTGGGCAGGGAAAGACGCTCAGCTGAGCATGGGCCTGTGTCCGAGTGTGGACCTAGACATTCTAAGCCTCTCTGGAGAACTGTGCTGTGGTCAATCCGCAGGCATTTTCTTTCCTTCTCTTTTTTTTTTTTTTTTTTTTTTTTTTTTTGAGATGGAGTGTTGCTCTGTTGCCCAGGCTGGAGGGCAGTGGCTCAATCTTGGCTCACCGCAACCTCCGCCTCCCAGGTTCAAGCAATTCTCCTGCCTCAGCTTTCTGCATAGCTGGGACTACAGGCATGTGCCACTACGCCTGGCTAATTTTTTGTATTTTTAGTAGAGACGGGGTTTCACCATGTTAGCCAGGATAGTCTTGATCTCCTGACCTTGTCATCTGCCTGCCTCGGCCTCCCAAAGTGCTGGGATTGCAGACATGAGCCACCGAGCCCCGCCTGTCCCCAGGCATTTTAAAGAAGAGTCACAACCTGTATGGCTGTACAAACTGCTCCATCCGTCACTTACTTGGCCCCAGGAGGAGTCACTAGTGAGAGGGTCTCACTCCCCAGTTTTCAATAATGCAGTTCCTTACTGGTTCTTTTTTTTTTTTTTTCCCTGAGATGGAGTGTCGCTTTGTTACGCAGGCTGGAATGTAGTGGCACAATCTCGGCTCACTGCAACCTCCACCTCCCAGGTTTAAGTGATTCTCCTGTCTCAACCTCTTAAGTAACTGAGATTACAGGCACGTGCCACCACACCCGGCTCATTTTTGTATTTTTAGTAGAAACGGGGTTTCGCCATGTTGGCCAGGCTGGTCTCGAACTCCTGACCTCAGGTGATCTGCCCATCTCAGCCTCCCAAAGTCCTGGGATTACAGACATAGCCACCACGCCTGGCCTCCCTACTGGTTCAGTTGGCTACTTGTGCAGTATAAAGTGAGGGGATGACAAAGACCCCCACCTATCTCAAAACATTCCCACTACCAAATAGCACCTGAAATCCTTGTCGATCCTTTGAGTTATACCATTATTCCCAGAGGCCATGAGTGAAATTCTTGTTATAGGGGATTGGAAGTGGGGGAAGGGCACTAGCACCTGTCTCGGGTCAGCAAGACTTTACTTTGGAAAGCAGGGGCTGGACTCTGCGTGTGGTGGGACATTGAAGATGTGAGCTTCGGATTAAGGTAGTGATGGTTCCCGGTGCTAAAGATATAGAGGATGTGTTTTGGGGAAAGGTGCACCCAGATGGACAGCTGGGAAGGGAGGGGTGGCCCAGTGGAGAGTATCACTGAAGAGATATATAAAGGAGAGCTGCCATTTTTTCTCCCTGCTATTTGCGGAGTCTTCTTCCACTCCATCTTTCTTCCCATCCCACACTATAAATAATTGCAAGTCTTTGTTCTTTGCCTTGGGAATAGCTTCTCCAGCTGTTGCCACATTTCTGAACTGAATAAATCATCTCTTTTGAAACCCACAAAAGAAACAGATTGAACTATGGTGTATTCTTTTTAAGAGGCTTGACTCCACTAGGAAAAAAAAGCTCCCTTGCCAAAGAAAGAACACGGAGTGCCTGTGATAGCCACTTGCCTTCACGTGTAAAGATGCAGTGACAAGCACCCTTAGTCTTCTTAGCCACTGGCCTTGTGGCAGGAGGTGAGGCAGGCAAGCACAGAGCACAGGCAGAGTGGCAGTCTCTACCAACCCTGAGAACCAGCCTCCTCCTCCCTCCTGGTGCCCCTAGGAATCAGCGTACCCCAACCATGACTCCGGGAAGCTCTTCAGGAAGGGGCGGACTAATTTCTCGGCACTAGCCACTGTTTTCGTGATATGACAGAAAGCAGTTCTAGAAGGCAGGGCCACTGAAGAATGGCATTTGCTCTGCTGCTGTTGCTGAGAAGAAAAGCAAGTGGGCACATGGTCTGCTTTCAGGGCAAATGAACTGGGGGCGGGGAGATTTCTCATGGGTGCTGTCTCATGAGCAGAGGAGATGGCTAGAGTTTTTCGTGGCTAGGAGAGGGGACCGGCTGCTGGAGAGCAGCTGTGGCTTTAGATAACCCATGTCCCGGGTCAGAGTGAGCAGTTTTCATTCATCACAGTGTGTGCTGGGTCCTTTTACAAAGTGTTATATCATTTATACAGATGTCCACACAGGCTGGTAACAGCCCTGTCTCTTGAGATCATGGCTTGAGTTCTGACTCCAGGCCTGAAGACATTATTATTATTATTATTATTTTTGAGACAGAGTTTCACTCTTGTCACGTAGGCTTGGGTGCAATGGTGTGATCTCGGCTCACTACAACCTCCACTTTCCGGGTTCAAGCGATTCTCCTGCCTTGGCCTCCTGAGTAGCTGGGAATACAGGCGCCCATCACCATGCTCAGCTAATTTTTGTATTTTTAGTAGAGATGGAGTTTTGCCATGTTAGTCAGGCTGGTTTCGAACTCCTGACCTCAGGTGATCCTCCTGCCTCAGCCTCCCAAAGTGTTGGGATTATAGGCGTGAGCCACCACGCCTGGCCTGTAGCTGTTCTTTTTGACTTTTGTTGTAAATTGCGGTAAAATGCACATAACATAAAATGTACTCGTTTTCAAGTGTACAATTTAGTGATATTAAGTATCTACATAGTGTTATGCAACTATCAGCACTATCTAGTTCCAGAACTTTTCATCATCCCACGTGGAAACCCTACACCTGTTAAACAGTCACTCCTCATTCCCCGCCCCAGCCCCTGCAAACACTGATCTGCCTTCTCCTTCTATGGCTTTGCCTGTTTGGAACATCTCATGTAAATGGAACCATACAAGATGTGACTTTTTGTGACTGGCTTATTACTTAACGTAATGATTTTTTGTTTTTGTTTGTTTTGTTGTTCTGTCGCCCAGGCTGGAGTGCAGTGGCTTGATCTCAGCTCACTGTAACCTTCGCCTCCCAGGTTCAAGCAATTCTCATGCCTTAGCCTCTCAAGAAGCTGGGATTACAGGCATGCGCCACCAGACTTGGTTCATGTTTGTATTTTTAGTAGAGACAGGGTTTTGCCATGTTGGCCAGGCTGGTCTCAAACTCCTGGTCTCAAGCTATCCACCCACCTTGGCCTTCCAAAGTGCTGGTAGTACAGGCATGAACTACCATGCCCAGTTAGCATGTTTTGAGGTTCATTCATATTGTTGCATGGATCAGTCCTTAATTCCTTTTTATAGTTAAATAATATTCCATTTCATGGATCTTCCACATTTCGTTTCCCTGCTGGTGCTGCTTTGCACCTCTCTACCCAAATGCAAAACTTGGCCCCTTCTTCCATCTCTGCAATGACCCCTGCTCACAGTTTCCTCATGGGGATAATGATACTTCACTATATCCCGTGAGGGTATAATACACAACAGGTAAAGTGACCAAAAGCACCTAGCAACTAGTGCTCAGTAATACATTATTAATTATTATATCATCATTATTGTCATTATGCAATCATTATGATCATAAAAATTCCTTCTAACCTCTCGTTTTCTGTTGTATCTATTCATCTGTTTCACAAAATATCTTTTTTTTTTTTTTTTTTTGAGACTGACTCACTCTATTGCCCAGGCTGGAGTGCAATGGTGTGGTCTCAGCTCACTGCAACCTCTGTCTCCCGGGTTCAAGCGATTCTCCTGCCTCAGCCTCCCAAGTAGCTAGGACCACAGGTGCCTACCACCATGCCCAGCTAATTTTTGTATTTTTAGTAGAGACAGGATTTCACCATGTTGGCCAGGCTGGTCTCAAACTCCTGACCTCAGGTGATCTGCCCGTCTTGGCCTCTCAAAGTGCTGGGATTACAGGCGTGAGCCACTGTACCCGGCCCACAAAATATCTTTGATGCAATCAGGGTTGGATAGCCACAGAGAGAGATGTCTGGATTAGCTACTTGCACGGATTATGTTGAGTTGCACACTCCTTTGGTTCTCAATCTGGGGCCATGAAGCCGTGCTACCTCTATTATACAGTTACAGCAAGGAGTTTATGAACCACCTCTGCAGCAAGAATTTTCCAGTACTCAGCGGCTGCCCTTTCTCTCCCACAGTGTATACAGGCACTACTGTTTCTGAAATGTGTGCCATCTCTGTTGAGAATGAATAAAAGATAAGTCATATAAAAGCCTTTTATCATCATGTGTCTTCTCAGTCTGACCAATACCCAAGATACCACTTTTCTCATGGGGAGATCTTCATATCTGAGAAGATTAGAAACCACTAGCACACAGCAACACTAAAAGAAACTAAAACAATTTAACTCAGTATGGAAATCAAACGATTAACAAGAGTTTATTGAACACCTACTACAAGTTTGGTACTATTTTAAGCACCATGGTGGGGGAGTGTGGATATGAATATGAATATGTAGAAGATAGTTTCAGTCCTGCACACTCTGTAGCTGGGAAGAGCAGCCATAGGCCAGTGCAGGAGACAAGAATGTGTCAGCATAAGATCAAGTGTTGGCTGGTCCGAAGGTAGTGAGTTATCTCAATTGATTATTCACAGTCAGTTACAGATCGAACTCCTTGTTCTACTCTTTCCCCCCTTCTCACTACTGCACTTGACTAGTCTTAAAAAAAAAAAAAAAAAAAAAAAAAAAAGATCAAGTGTTGAATTAGTCCTAGGGATAATATATGAAATTAACATGGGCTGAAGTCATCAGGAAAGGCTCCAAGGAAGAATCTGGCTTGAAGAATAGGCATATTTTTAAAAGGGCAGGGAGATCCAGGTAGGTAGAGACAGGAATGAGCAAGGAATCTTAGAGTAGAGATATTGGCCTGCCTGGAGTCAAGGGTTTGATTTGGAAGACATGGTCCATTTCCATGGGTAGTACATCAGAGCAGAGTCCTAGAGTTGCAAGGATGATTGGTGGGCAGCCAAAAGCCACTGAGGTTTTAGAGCGGAGGAGGGTTGAAGGAAGGCCATGTCCCCAAATGCTCAGCCTGGCTGAGGCAGGAGAGCCTGTGTTCAGGGGACTTCAGTATGTTCACTGCAGGCTACAGTCATTGAAGGGACCCCATAAGGGATGGAACGGGGGTCTCTGCTCAGACTGATCTCTTACGACAGCACCTGCATGTCTTTGCCCTCTATACCAACCATCTTTTCCCCCAGACATGCACATGTGAATTGTCCAGACAGGCTATGGACCTTTGTCCAATTGTCAGAACTTTTTGCATTATTTCCAGGTTCAAGAAAAGGCATATGTCCTCTGAGAATAGACAAATGGACAGGAATTTTTTTTTGGTGGGAGGCGCTTTCTGGAAGAGGAACTTATGGAGAAGAATGTATTTTATTTGGGGTTTTTCAGTTAAGACCAGAAAACTTGCTAGACAAATTCTAAAAGAGTTATAACACTGGGTGGGGAATTTACCAAGCTGGCTTACTAGATGTCTTCCCACCCTCAGCACTCCTTAAAGCAATAGCCCTTCAAGGGGAAAGTCCATGCTGGCCACGCCTTCCTCTCTCTCTTGCAGAGGGCAAAGGGTGGAAGACCAAGAAGCTGAGGTGTTTAGAGAAGACTGGGAAATGGGTGGATTCTCCCTGCGGGGTGTAGCTTCTGAGCTGTAGGGTGGCAGTCACCCTGGAAGATGGAGCCATCCCCACCCTTGCTGTGCACATTTGCTGGGACTCTGACAAGGACAGTGGAGAGGGAACAGCCAAGGCTCCACAGGATATCTTAGGCATCCTCCTCAGTGTCTCCTTCTTCCCATGTGTCCCGGAGAACCTACCGGTGATCAAACAGGGTCAGAGGGGAGCAGATCATGCACCGCATGGCCACCAGTGGACTTCCTGACATCAACAAGCTCCTGCCAGTGGCTCTTCGTTTGCTAACTAGGACAGGGCTCCCTCAAAGCCTCAGCAGGAGGTAGAGTGTCCCTGTCCTTCACGATCAAACCCTGCCCAACCCTCAGGAACTCCCTGTTGTTTTCAGCCCAGATGAGGAACGATGCTTATGGCCAAAGTAATGCAGGAGGCTGGGAGAAGGTTTTAAAAACTCACAGAGGGCTGTGCGCAGTGGCTCACGCCTGTAATCCAGCTTTCTGGGAGGCTGAGGTGGCTGGATCACCTGAGGTCGGGAGTCGAGACCAACCTGACCAAAACAGTGAAATCCCGTCTCTAGCAAAAATACAAAATTAGCAGGAGTGGTGGCGCATGCCTGTAATCCCAGGTACTTGGAAGGCTGAGGCAGGAGAATCGCTTGAACCCAGGAGGCGGAGGTTGCGGTGAGCCGAGATCATGCCATTGCACTCCAGCCTGGGCAACAAGAGCGACACTCTGCCTCAAAAAGTAAAAATAAAAACAAATAAAAAATAAAAACTCACAGAAGACGTAGCTTCGGGGGCAGTGGCATCTACAACAAAAGAACCGAGCATATGGAGACACTATCACTGTCATTCAACAGGCTCCCTCACCACTTTTTCTGGTTGAGGTCCAGGGAGAGTAAGTGGTCCTCACCGAGATCCATGACTGCGATGGGAGCCGGTTTACTTCCTCATCTGTGGGCTTTCCCCCACAGGATGCAATTTTGGACCCAGTCTGGAACAAGACGTTTTCCTCCCAGTGAAAGTGCGCTCAGGCAGTGAGGAGAGAGGAGTGGCTATTAGGGCACATGTTTCTGCAGCTGCCAGCCAGATACCTACACGATCAGATGTTTCCTCCTCCTTCAGGGCCCCGCTTGTGCACCTCAATAGAGGTGGACAGACTGACTGTCCCATTATCGTATCAGTGGGTTGTAACTAGCATGCATAGAGGTCTTGGCTTGTCTGAGACCATTCCAGGTTATATCTGTTGTCCCAGAGTAATTACTCATAATGACTCTTTTTATTCTTTTCTTTTTAAAATTTTTATTTTCAATTTTTGTGGGTACATAGTAGATGATCCCTTTCATTCTTTTTTTTTTTTGAGACAGAGTCTCACTGTGTTGCTCAGGCTGGAGTGCAGTGGCCTGATCTTGGCTCACTGCAAATTCTGCCTCTAGGGTTCAAGTGATTCTCCTGCCTCAGCCTCCCGTGTAGCTGGGATAACAGGCACCTGCCACCATGCTTGGCTAATTTTTGTATTTTTAGTAGAGACGAGCTTTCACCACGTTGGCCAGGTTGGTCCTGAACTCCTGGCCTCAGGTAATCCACTTGCCTTGGCCTCCCAAAGCGCAGGGGTTACATGAGCTACTGTGCCTGGCCCCTGCCCAGCCACCCCTTTCATTCTTAAAAGTCTTAGTTTGGACAACAAATTGCTTGGTCACCCTAGTTTATAAGGTGACAGGCTTACATAAAGCAGGCAAAGTCGTTTAAGCAAAGAGAGGGTTTTATTGCCAGAACTACAGGAAAGTCGGACACAATGAGAACCTGAGATTCCCCCAAGGGGCCCTCACTGTCTCTCCTGCTGCTTTCTGCACTGTGGCTCTGGTTGTGTTTTCTCTCTGCACAGTCACCATTTTCTTCCTGACAGAACTGCCACTTGCTCCTGAGTTGGACATTTGGCAGTTTTCATTATCAGAAGAACCGTGACTTTCTCACTTGGGAGCCCCCAAAAACACCCAGGAAGGAACTTACTGTCCCATGGTAGGCAGGAGGGCAAGGTGGTTCCAGAACCTTGCAGCTCTCTAGAGAACCGAGACGAGAACGGAGAAAGAGGCAGCTTTTAGAAGGGGCGAGTGGTGTGGCATGCACAGTTCCTTCAGTGTGCAGTACAATCAGCGTCGAGTATTTATTGAATGGGCCCTGTGGCGTTGATCTAACCACTTGCTTGTTAAATGTGTACTGGAGTGAAGTCGTATTCCCCATTAGTTTCCACAGATGCCATTCATCCTGGGGACAGAGCTGGCCTTGGAATAGAGGGAAGAGGAACTTCCTTGCTTGGGAGGGCAGGGTCCCTGAGGAAAGATAGATGCTGCTTTCCAGAATGATGTGGTGTCAGGTTGGCAGCCCCTTGTCCTTGGGGGTGACTCTGGGTGTGTGCACGTGTCTACATTCCCAGGATCTGAAATGGCTCAGGGCCAATAGACAGAGGCACCTGGAGTTGAGGTCACCATGGCCTGCAGCAATCCCTGCCTAGGGGGACCCTATGGAAAAGGGGCTTCTTCTCCCCTCCCTGACCACAGCCGGCATCTCTGTCCTAGAAGCACTTTCTTCCTCGGACAAGCTCTGCACCAGGCTCCAAGGTCTCACCAGAGGCACTGCTGACATCAACAGCAATAAAACAGTAGAGAACAAGACAGAGGGTACTCAGTGGCACCTCTGATTTTTTTCTCTCTAATAGGCAGAAGCTCTAGGACTATCCTAGTGACTGAATAGAACTCTGTGGTTGTAGAACTTACCATGGAAGACTGAGATGCTCCAGAAGGAAAGAAAAGTATCCTTATAATAGTGGGGTGGGAGCTCCGAATCACATTCAAACTGTCTATTGCATAACCCCCAGGGAGGTGGAGCAAAACAGGATGCTCTCCATCATTATTTACTTCCCTTTTCACATATCTTTTACTATAAATTCCATAAGGTCAGGGTCCTTGGTTTCTAATTCCTTGGAGCCCTAAAACTGGACAAAGCACTTTGCAATTATACTGACTTCTCTGCATTTACTTGCAGTTTCCAGCAGGGTCCCCTTCTCCCTGGTTTCCAGCTCACTTTCTCTGCCTGGAACACCTTCCTCTGACCCTTTGCCTGCCCAGCTCCTCCTCCTCCTTGGAGACTCCCCTCAGCTGTCGCCTCCCCAGGATGCCTGCTCTGACCCCCTGCTGGGTTGGAGGCTCCATCCCTGGACTTGTGGCTAGCTATAGAGCTGTCTTCCACATCAAGACGGGGGGCTTCTGTAGGGCAACACAATTGCTAACACACAATAGGGGACCAATAATTATTTTTTTGAATGGACAAAGATGATTTGTAAGCAGTGTCTGATTCTAGGCACAAAGAAGATGAATAAGACATTGGTTGAGTCCTTTGAACTTTCTGGGAGCTTGACTTTTTTAGTCTGTGGAGACCAAGGAACAAGCCCAGCTGACATCAATATTGTGGCAAACTTCTAGACTCTGTTCACCTCTGACTTTCAAAGGTGGGTCCAGTGAACTGTAGCTCCCGGCAGGTGCAGCCCTGATTTGGACCCTGGGGTCAGTCCTGACCTTGTTCTGGGGGTATTTAGAGAAGTCTACAGCCTAGGCAACATGGCGAAACCCCATCTCTACCAAAAATGCAAAAAATTAGCCAGGTATGGTGGTGTGCACCTGTGGTTTCAGCTACTTGGGAGGCTGAGGCAGGAGAATTGCTTGAACCTAGGGGTGGAGGTTGTAGTGAGCTGAGATCGCACCATTGCACTCCAGCCTGGGCAACAGAGTAAGACTCCGTCTTAAAGAAAAACAAAAACAAAAACAAAAAACAACAAAACAAAAAACAACAAAACAAAACAACAACAAAACAAAACAACAACAACAAAACCCAATAAAGGACTTGAGCATTCATTGATTTTGGCATCTGCAGGGGGCCCTGGCACCAATCCTCCACGGATACTGAAGGAGAACTGTACTGACTCATGAGAGCTGTGGACATAGTGCTATGGGACCTAGGGGAAGTGGGATATGGAGAATGTGGCACAGCCCAGGAGGGGCCTTTGAGTTGGCCCTTGAAGAGAGCAGGAGTTTCCCAGGCAGAGGTCAGGAGGGAAGACCCACATGGGCAAAGGCACTAATGGGTGAGGTTTCACTTGTTTAGTGAAAAGAGCAATCGACAGGTCTCTTAACTTTTTTTTTTTTTTTTTTTTTGAGACAGAGTTTTGCTCTGTCACCCAGGCTAGAGTACAGTGGTGCAAACAGGGCTTACTGAAGCCTCAACCTCCTGGGTTGAAGCAGTCCTCCCTCCTCAGCCTCTGGAGAAGCAGGGACCACAGGTGCACACCACCACGCTAGGCTAATTTTAAACATTTTTGTAGAGATGGCATCTTGCCCTGTTGCCCAGACTGGTGTTGAACTCCTGGACTCAGGCTATACTCCTGCTTTGCCCTTCCAAAGTGCTGGGATTACAGGCATGAGCCACCATGCCCAGCCTATCTTAACATTTAAAAATCACACCACCACCACCCCCTCTTGATAAACACGAAATCTCAGGCTCTCCTTTAACAATTTTGACACACAAAAATAAACATTGTGAGTACAAAACAAAAGTGCAGGCAGGAGAAGGCACTGCTTTGCTTCCAATCTGCATATCCTTACACCCACTTCAAGTCCAATGTATCCCCCCAGGGGTGCCTCTCTCCTCCTCCATGCTGGAAATCAGCCCACTCGTTGGCGTGGAGCAGACCAAAGCTAAGAATTACAGAGAGGAAAGCACCCTGGTGAGATTCCGAAGGAACATTTCGTGACAGGGTGGGCTAGAGATTGGTGCAGACAGAGCAGTTACCACCATGGTAATTGCCTTAGGGCTTGAATGTTAGTGCAAGGAGTGGGAGAAATGGAGAAGAAGAGATGGGTGAGAGACAAATGGGCCAGGCACGGTGGCTCACGCCTGTAATCCCAGCACTTTGGGAGGCCAAGGCAGGCAGATCACTTGAGGTCAGGAGTTTGAGACCAGCCTGGCCAACATGGTGAAACACTGTTTCTACCAAAAATATAAAAAATTAGTTGTCTCTACCAAAAATATAAAAAATATTTAAAAAATTTTTGGTAGTCTCTACCAAAATATAAAAATTAGCACCTGTAGTTCCAGGTACTCAGGAGGCTGAGGCATGAGAAACTCTTGAACCCAGGAGGCAGAGGTTGCAGGGAGCCGAGATTGTGCCACTGCAATCCAGCCTGGGCGACAGAGCAAGACTCCATCTCAAAAAAAAAAAAAAAAAAGAAGAGAGAGAGACAGATGATGGTGGAGACAACTGCTAATGCCTGAAATCGAATAGATGGTGGAGGGTGGGCATCCAAGTGCTCAGGCCTTGGCCCAGGCAGCACCCCTCATTCATTCAACAACATGTACTGCCAGCTCTACTGTGTGCCAGAGACTATGCTAAGCAATGAGGACACAGAAAGAACAGGACAGAGAAACTCCCTACTTTCTGAAGGAGGAAGACCACCAGCAGCCAAGAAGAAAATACATACATGAACAAGATCATTTTGGAGAGTGTTCTATGCTATGAAGACATTAAAGCAGAGAATAGAGATGAGATGGGGGTGGGGTGGATAGAGGGAAGCCACGTTAGATTGGGGGCCATGGAAGTGACTCCAAGAAGTGACAGCTGAGCTGAACCCTGAATGATGCTTTAGCAATGAGCCATGGATGATCTGGAGGCCCCAGGGTGGAAACACAGCACTTTGGGAGGCTGAGGCAGGCAGATCATGAGGTCAGGAGTTCAAGACTCACCCTTATATGGAACTTTCTTTATTCTTTTTTTTTTTTTTTTTGAGACGGGGTTTTGCTCTTGTTATCCAGGCTGGAGTGCAATGGCGCGATCTTGGCTCACCGCAACCTCCGCCTCCTGGGTTCAAGCAATTCTCCTGCCTCAGCCTCCCGAGTAGCTGGGACTACAGGCACGTGCCACCATGCCCAGCTAATTTTTGTATTTTTAGTAGAGACAGGGTTTCACCATGTTGACCAGGATGGTCTCGATCTCTTGACCTCGTGATC
>PVKV010029567.1:0-23413 GCA_004027835.1 Alouatta palliata | reverse complement strand
TAAGGTGTCAGGAAGGGGTCCAGTTTCTGCTTTCTGCACATGGCTAGCCAGTTTTCCCAACACCATTTATTAAACAGGGACTCCTTTCCCCATTGCTTGTTTTTGTCAGGTTTGTCAAAGATCGGATGGTTGTAGATGTGTTGTGTTGCCTCGGAGGCCTCTGTTCTGTTCCATTGGTCTATATCTCTGTTTTGGTACTGGTACCATGCTGTTTTGATTACTGTAGCTTTGTAGTATAGTTTGAAGTCCGGTAGTGTGATGCCTCCAGCTTTGTTCTTTTTGCTTAGAATTGACTTGGCTATGCGGGCTCTCTTTTGGTTCCATATGAAGTTTAAGGTGGTTTTTTCCAGTTCAGTGAAGAAGGTCATTGGTAGCTTGATAGGGATAGCGTTGAATCTGTAAATTACTTTGGGCAGTATGGCCATTTTCACGATATTGATTCTTCCTAGCCATGAACATGGAATGTAAAGCCCCTTCTTAATTGGTGACTCCATTTTTGGCCACGATAACAATTATGCCTTTAGTTTCCTTGTTTTCCAGAATAAATGGACCTTTTTATCTACTGAAATTTATTCCAAAATAGAAAGAGCAATGCTAAAATGTCTAAATGGGTTGAGCCTAGATATTTGATAGAGTTTGGGAGGTAAGTAGAATCTCAGAAAGTAAAATAAATTTAACAGCTATATTTAGAAACACACACACACTTGCACACATTTTATGAGTTTAAAATTGTGATCAGGTGATAAAAAGTTGCAGCATTAATAGAAAACCAAACACACTGCTCTAGTCAGCAGAATGTTGAAGTAGGAAAAAATTTTTTCATCTTGATAGCATAACATCCTGTCCTCTGACATCAGGGTTACTCTGGCAAAGAGGCTTAAAAAGAAATATTCTAAAGGAGGTTGCTGCACGTTTGTAATGAATAATAATGTTTCCAAGTTCCAATATTATGCCTGTCTGTTTCTACATTGTGGAACATTTTAGGACTTTGTTAACCTTTTCCACAAAAACTTCTCTTTGAGAAGAGTATATTTAATAGAAAAATTACCTAACATCTGACTTATTTCCCTATCTCTCTCATATACATATTTCCAAATATATGTACATATATCCATATCTATCTTTGTGTGGATATATATATTTTTATACACATGGAAATCAAAGTTTGGACTAATTATTGCACAACTTAGAAACCTGATAAATATAAATGACTGTGTGTTTGTTTTTTCACATAGTGGAAGCATTTCATTTATTTTTCTGCTTGTTATTTTTGGTGAGTGCTTATTTCATTTGGATTTGTTTGACTACTTTTTTATATGTTTTCATTTTAGAAAATGACTATTTTGCAATGTGAAGAATTTTAGGAAGAATGTTTACAAACAACAACAAATCACCTGAGATACATTACAAGTGTCTGACAAATTCATGTTTCAAAAATTGAGACAATATTTAGGACTTGTAGGGGCCTAAAAGTAAAAACAAAGCAGGCATCATCTGCCAGTTATTGTTGGCACCACTGTTTGCTAAATGCCTCCAATATTAAGAATGTCTAAAACAGAACTAAGCTTTGTTCTATGATGTGGCATATATTATGAGAAATATTATAAATTTATATTGATTAATACTAATATTGAGCACAGAATAATAGCACAGTGGAACATATTACATGGGTTTCCCATTTCTGATTGTGACATAAATGCTGACTAATCATGCCTACAGATTTGCCACTGTTGACTAAATGTTTACTGATTCTAAATCCACGTCCAAAAGTCTCTTACATCTTTCTTTATAGTATTAAACATTAGGTTCATTTTTGCTCTTTGCCCCCAATTCTCTAAAAATAAACAAAGTTAAAAGTCAGGTGAATTATTTTTTCTAGACAGGAAATTCTGTCTTGCTGTCTTATTCTTTGAACAAATTCAACTTATTTGTGAAATTATTTTCCTAACATCCTGTAAAATAGCATCAGAGACATAGTTTGATATGAGTCATATTGATACAATAACTGTCTCATGTGACATGGTACAATTTATTTGGTTTACAAATAAATGCAAATTAGAACATCAAGATAGTCTAGAATATATTAGCAATATTGGCTATTGTTCATACTGAATATAAGTGTTATTTGGAAAAATCAATATCTTACTTGAAATTCAATGGAATACATTAACTCTTTTTTTGTTTATTTTGGCAGTAAAATTTAATTGCAGAATAAAGAAAAAAACTGCAGTCAAACACTAATCTACTTGTCCTCTTAATTTATGCATACTTATATACACAGACACACAAATCAGACATTTAAGTGATCTAATGATTTTCTGCTGTTTAAAAACTAGAATATTATTTAATTTACAGAATATTGGTGCTAGAAGGAACCTTAAACATTACATCACCCAAGCCTGTATTTTTATTGCCAAGGTCATAGAGTGAAAGTGATTCAAACCAAAATCAATTTGTCTTCCAAGTCCTGTTTCCTTTTTACTTAAATATGTTCTCCCTTATATCTAGAAAACCCAGAAAGAATATAATAAAAGCACATTTCTAAAATCCCTAGATCATTTTAAGGGATAAGGCCTTCTCCCACCTTCATGTTCCAGAAGCATGCTATTTGATTTTTGATCCCAAACATATTAGAGACTTTGTTAGCAGCTCCTTCTGGCACTGAATCATCCAAAACAAAAATGTTTCTCCATTTAGCGTATGAAGAGGCTAGAATGAGGTTGGAAACTAAAATTCACTTGAGAAGAGTGACATTTAGTTGTCCAATATTTTTATTCTATTGAAACATACTTGTCTTTAATTTAGAGTACTAGATTTAAAAAGGTCTTACTTTCTCTTTTCATTCCTAGAATGGAAACTGCTAATACAAATTGCTGACTCATTGTATCTTAAAGGAATGTAAATGAAGAAACCAGCTCAGGCTCTAGTCATCCAAGAATATCATGCATAAAATAAGAAAAATGTTAAGTCCATAAAACTTTTAAATGCACCCATGATATTTTTTGAAACTTTTAAATTCCTCCATGATAAATTTGAAGAAACTTTCCTTACTGTTAGATGAGCTCTATTTTCAATCATTTGATGATTCATTCTTCACTCACATATTAGTTTATTTAACACATATTTTTGAATGTCTTTAATGGGCCTGACACTTTTCTAGACCACGTTATGGGTAAAATGCTGAAATCTCTTCCTTTGAGGGTGCTGTTTCCAAGTCTTTGACACTGAATCCTACAGTCCATAAACTGTGCAAGAGCTAGATAAATCTCCAAATTAAATAAATAATTCAATTTACTTGATTTTTTCAGAGTTATTCTATTTGGCATAAACAGGGAGTCAGATGAGTTTGATTTAAAAATCAAGGTGCAGTTGAGAGGACATGGAGTGGGGCCATTAGAAATGCCGGTTCAGGGGCCAGTAATCCTGGGTTCAGATTACAGGTCTGCACTTTTCTAGCTGCGAGACTTGGCCAAGTTAGTTACTTCTTCAATTGTAGATGTTAATATGAAAATTAGGATAATACTATTGAGTTAATTCATGTAAAATAATTAGAGAACCTGGCATATGTTAGATGTTATTGCTCATGTAAATTGCCTTAGGCAAATAGAATTGTAGTTATAGTTACAATTTAGAGAGGGCGAGTGACTCTGGGCATGAAAGGAGAAGTCAGAGTACTTAGTATCTAATAATAAAGTTATTTGACTATGAGATGTGGGTGATGATAATAAATGAAACACTTTACTTTGTAGCAAGTTATAGACAAAAATAAATGTTAGAAATCTTATAATTGCCTGAAAATTGTTTTTTCATGGGGAACAGATTTTATTCAGAGAAACTAGTTAAGAGAATTACATAATGGTCTAAGTTAGAACTAATGAGATTTTATATAAAAATGACAAAATTATAATTAAGAAAACATATTTTTGAGCCAGGGAACATACTAAAATATTTACATGTATGGAGTTATTGAATCTAATCTATGAGATTAAATATTTTTATTTCCCAATATAAAAGAATAAAATGTGGCTTGGAGATGCTTATACATTTTTTAAGTGCTAGGTTTAGTTTCATACTAATTTATTTGAATTGATAATTAACTTTATCATACCATAGTCCTTCTGGTTACTAATTTCTATACAATAAGAACAGCAGATGTTTATTGAATTGATGTTTATGAATCACATTATATGTGATTATAAGAATAAAAATATAGTCAAAAATGAATTATGACTCTCCAATTAATGATAGCAGGATTAGAAGAAAAACAGACTGAGGATAAAAATTGAAGGAGAAGATCGGTTCATGCTGGCAGAAGGTAATTTATAACTATCCATGGGATGTCCAGAGGAAGATGTTGAGAGTACAGGTGAATATATACATGTGAAGCCATAGGAGAGGTGAGAGCAAGAAGTAGAGATTATGAGTTTAAAGTGCAAACAAAGCAAAAGTAGAAAAGAAAATAAAAAAAATAGTCCAAGAGGCACCAAGATAATCAGGGCAAATAAATGGAGTAAAACCTTATAAGGAACAAAAGCTCAGCAGTGTTGACTGGGATATAGTGTGATACAGTCACAAAGGGATGGAAGTGCTTTTCATTAAATTTAGTACCCAAAGGCTTTTAATTTTCTTGCAAAGAATATTTTGAATTCAGGCATGGAGAAAGAAACTAGACTGTTAAATTTTAAAATGTCATTAGTAAATGGGATGCAGAGAACTGGACTCAGAAAAATGTATGATGAACTTTCAGTAATTTTGATTGAGAAAAGAAAGAAGGAAACAGTCGGGAGTTGGTATTGTAAATAAGGATATTTGTTTTATTTTGTTTTGTTTTTATTACAGAAATGGATATACCCATATCAGATGGAGGGGGGATGAGTATGTAATAGAAATAGGGCTCTTTACTTGGAATGATGTCTGTAAGGAGGTGAGTAGCAAAATTACCAAAAGCATAGGCATCCTGAAATAGACTCACAGATGTAGGGGACAAGATCCCAGAGCAGGTCAGTTTCTTACTTTGGGATGTATTTTCTTCCATACTTAAAATAATTGCAATTTCATGGGTAAAATTCAGTCCCCATCAGGCTATAAATTATTCAGGTTCTCACAGTCCTTCTTATGATAACATCAGATTTCTTGCCCAGAGTCTTGCTTGTGCATTTGAATTTCATTTAAATTTTGAAAAAATACTACCCTATATAACCATGATTCCCCTTATCTTCATACGTATTATCAATGTACTTTGAATTTTTTCTCCCTATTAAAGAAAAAAAAAGGCCATTACTCAATGCTCCAAATAAAAATGTGAAAGTGATTTTAGGCAGTTTAAAGATGGTAAAGATAGGCATTGAATGTATTCTAATTAAAAGCATTTTTGAAATAATTTCTGGTAAGCAAAATGGCTCACCATTCTTTCTGTCTTTCTGTTTCTTTGTCTCCATCTGACTCTTAATTAACTACTCCTCTCTCTGAATTTTTATCTTAATTTTAAAACATTAAAAACAATAAGAAAAATCCAGAAGACAAACCATATGACAATCCATTAAAGGTCCCGGAGCTCAGTCTTAAGACCTCTTCTTTGCTCTGTCAACATTCTATTTAATTAAGAAAGTGTCACCTGTTTCAACATATAAATCCTGATTTCTTAGCAATTTCACAAAAGAGGTCTTGTTGGAGATTTCGAAAGTGGAAGTGAAGCAAAAACTGTTTTGTTTCTTATATATATTGCCACCTACCTGCTTCCTTCCTTTGTTGACATAAGGCAGTGGCAAGGCCTGCAATTCCTTTATTGTCCCCTCATTTCTCAAATTCCTGGATGCAGTGAGTGTGTTTATCATCATGCAAATGGCCCAATTTCTTCACGATCCCTTCCCCATCAAGGTCAGAGGCAAACAGAGCTGACACTGCATCTTCATGGGAGTCCAGATCATGTTTGTGGGTTCCAGCTTAATCTTGGGTAGTCTCCCCTACTTTCTATCCAGCATCCCTTCCAAACCTGCCTACTCTGTTTGCTTCTACTACTGAAATCTATTAAAATATCAAAAGATTGTGTGTGTGTCTGTGTCTGTGTGTGTGTGTACATGTGTGCGAATTTAAGTAGCACAACAGGTATGTTCAATATTTCAATATTTTCTAACACTTAGAATAAATTTACTACCATGATATATTGTAAAATCATCAGCTGAGTTCTTTATACTGGTTTAATGATCATTTGATTGTGATGTCTGTGTCACTACACAGCTGTTTATAAATGAGCAATTAATATAGTGTTGCTGTTTAGCTAAATGCATTATTTTGAATCATTTCAACTAGGTACTTTATGTACAGTGATGAAGGCTATATGCCTGATTTGTTTACTTCAAATTAAAAATGCTTTTCTCTTTTCTACATTTATCTTGTACTATAGATTTCTCTCTTTTTGCCTGGATTATCTTCTGTGCTTTGACTGTATTTGGAGCTCATATAATTTAACATTGCACTTTAACTTGGGAGATCAAGTGGGTGGATCACCTGAGGTCAGGAGTTCATGATCAGCCTGGCCAACATGGTGAAACATGTATTTTCCAGTCTCTACTAAAAATACAAAAAAGTAGCCAGGCATGGAGGAAGGCACCTGTAATCCCAGCTACTTGGGAGGCTGAGGCAGGAGAATCACTTGAACCCGGGAGGTGGAGGTTGCAGTGAGCCGAGATCACGCCATTGCCCTCCAGCTTGGGAGACAGTAGTGAAACTCTATCTCAAAAAAGAAAAGAAAAAAATGTAAATGAGCAGTAGTCACTTGAAATAGTATTTTTTCCCATAGAAAAATATGTGTAAAAATTGTACTAGTGCTTCTTAAACATCTCTGGATACACATTTCTGAATTTTAGTAAAAGTTTTAAGAGGAGAAAAAAGAATACTGCCCTTTGATAACTCGCTGTAGTCAGATTTGGGACATGATATAATCACTCTGGAACTACTATAAAGGAAACTTGACAAATAATTTGGCTTAGACCTGAATATATCTGTCAAGGAAAACATATCAGAAAAGTTTAGCCTTAACAACATTAGCAAATTTATTGAGTGTTTACTGTGCTCTAGCTAGCTACCCACACACTCTCTGAATTTAACTCCTTTTAGCTTTTTTTGAGAAAGACAGGAAATGCTGAATAATAACTTCTTCAAATAAAGGAAACAAAGCTAAGACATGTTGGTAATTTGAATAAAATCCAGTCAACCATGTATATATACTACAGTGGTTGCTATTCAATGGGAATATGGTGCTAGATATAAAAATAATGTTAGGTTGAAAATGATACTAGCATCTTTCTGTTTGTGTGACTATCTCACCACCATAGATTTTTCCATTTCCTGATTCCTGTTTTCATTCTGTGTTTCCAGTTCACTCTAAGAAGAATAGATTTTAAAACCATGCAGGGATAGCATCTTCAGAGTACATGTTAAAATAGTAAGTAGAATTGAGAAAGTTACCATTCCAGTGAATACTTCAGTGGAAGTAGGGATGAAAAGAAATAAAAAATACAGAAGTTCGGTAAAGATATTGAGTTCTCCCACTGAACATAAAGTGTGGCAGGAAATTACAGGACATTCCCATTATCTATATTGTCAATATCTAAATGGGGAGGAGTGTTTAAGTAAAAACAAGGTCAGTCGTTGTCAGATCTTCAGTATGGCAAACTGCCAGTACTTTTAGAATCTTGAAGTTCAGACATCTAACAACCCACTCTCCATTTAGGTAATTTAGTCCTTGTGAAAGGAAGACTGGCAGAAAGGAAAGAGAGTGAAGCACTCTGTTTCTCCAAAGAAAAACAGATCCTGGGCACTAAATGCACCGTCTTCTATCACGTTGCCCTGCCCAGGCACTTCACTTTATACACAGAACCATTTACGGCACAAAATTGACTTTAACCACTCCTTGATCTTAGAAACCTGTACACTTGCTGTATAGTACCCAAGGCAGCTGTTCTACTTTATAGTCTTTTCAGGAGAAAAAAAATCCCTCCACATTTGCAAAGATTGAGTGCCCACACAATATTAAATTCACGAAAACCTACTTAAGATAAATTCTGAACTAGTGCTTTTAACACATTTAGTAGGTGTCAGAAATAAAGTAAAAGCAACATGAAGCTGCTACTTGTGAAGAAGTTAGGTAAATCACTATCAACGGATCCCTCAGCAGTCCTTTGGCTTACCTCTGCCATCATAAGGTAACAAAGAAAGTGCCATTGCTTTCTCAGGTGGAAGCCAGTAAGAAAAATTTAAAGACTATAGGCCACTCTAATGCCGCATAAAATTTTCTTTTTAAACCTGGATCAAAGAGGCAGGATTCTATGGTATTTAAAATACATCTCTTTATTGCTAAGTATTCATTAGGATAGAAGAAAAACATATTTATTTATTCTTTAAATATTATATAAACCATTTAGTTCTAAAACATGGGTTTAAGTTTGGTATAATAGTGTGGAAACTGTATTTAAAAATAACAAGAAAGTTATTCACAAACAAAGATGACATTCTGAGACTTCAATTATTTATGTAATATTTCAAATAACTGATATACTTTGAAAAGAGGGTGGCTTCAGGTGTTTGGAAGAGGTGATTAATATAAATGCAGTTGTGGTTACCATGAACAAAACTGCAGAGAAAAACTGCTATTGATTGAGCTTTTATACTAGGCGTAAGCTCGTGAATGGAATTTTACATAGTTTTTTTCCCCCCTTAACTCCTCACAGTAGACCCACAGGAACTGTTTGTTATTTGTCTTTCATTAATGAAAAAACTAGGCCTAAAAGATAAAATATATTTTCACAGGTCACATATCAATGCATTTAAAAGCAAGGGTTTCTCACTTGGACTCCGGTATTCTTCCTCTGTGGCATGTGTCTTTCATATTGCTGTTTCCGGGAGAGTACCCAGGGCATGTAGATCTTGGCCTCTCTAACCCTAAACAGTGGGGAAAGGGGCCCTGGAGGCGTGATGAGTTTGCCGTTCCAATGAATATTGTGGACCTAAAGAGTTTTGCGGAAGAGCAATTTGTTAGACAGAGAGAGAGAAAGAAGACAGTTCCCATGCTGTTGTGGGAGGGGACCCAGAGAAGGAATCCCCTCAGGTAGGATTTAACCCTTGAGTTATTCCCTCCCTATTCATGTTCTCATCCAGTCAGAGGAGTTCCTTCAGACTTCCTCCGGAATGATTGACTTTTGACTCTGATACTGGATTGTTGTTCTACAACCCTGAGTTACAGAGCCTCTTCCTCCCAGAGCTTTCGGTGGGAATTTGGGACAAAAGAGTCCCACCTGGCTTTCCTGTACACTGGAAGATCAGACAGAATTTTACCTGGTCCACGTGGAGAAGTTGCTCAGTGAGGTGGGGAGCCAGGAAATTCCTGCATTTGAATCCCTTCTGGTCTCCGAATGGAGGTGGGGAGGAGGTGCTCAAAGGAAATTCCTGCAGTTGAAACTATGCCCCTTGTGGACCCAGGAAGAGAAGTTTATTTAACACAGTCCCTCAGTACCTCCTCTGAACAGGAAAGTCCAGCTGCTGTTGCGACATGGGCATCTATTGCTCTGTAACTACTTCCTGCTGAATTGGGGCATAGAAGGGGCCCTGCAGTTGAGGATTCCTCCAGAGGGGAGTCTTCCAGGGGTTTAGGTCGATCCAGAGGTTCACGATAGAACTCATGAGCCAAGGACATCCCGGGTTTCATTTGCAGGACCCTTTGTAGCCTCATGGCCTCAATTCTAGAAGAAACAAATTTGACAAAAAGGTTAAAGATGAGAGGCCTGAAGGCCAGTAATAATAGAATGGTTATAAACAGGCCTAGAAGAGGGTAGAGCCAGGACAGCCAGTTGTTAAACAAGCCCCACGATCCTGTTTCTTGGAGGTCTTTAGCCCTGCGTTGGATTTGGTTCCTGAGTTCTTTAACTTAGTTTAAGACAATACCTGATTGGTTTACAAAGTAGCAGCAGCATTCTCCTAAAAAGAGACAGGATCCTCCTCTCTCTGCTGTTATCAGATCCAGGGCCCTTCTATTTTGAAGAGCCACAGCAGCTAAAGAATTAAGCTGCTTCTGCAGAGTTACGAGAGAATCAGCAACATTTTCCATGTCTTCATTTAACTCCTGAGATAGCTTATAGTAAAACTGAGTAGAGATAGTAATTCCTTCAATGTCAGGACCAAGTCTTCCTGTTATTCCGGCCCCCACTATGAAAGGAATAATTGGGGTTCGAGTATGGTGTGGCCTTGGCAAGAGAAGACTCTGCACCTGAGAGTCGATGTAAATCGTCATGGCGGGGTACTAGGAAGGAGAGGAGGCATATTTCCCCAGGGGTATTGTTCAGGCAGCAGTAAGCTGAGGTGCCACAAACAAATAATATGCCTGGTGCTAGGCAGTTGAGGCCTGGGGATAAGGCAACCCAGCTTTGGCATAGGGAAGCATTAGTTAGAGTTGTTAGGAGAATTCACACAAGTGAAGTTTAAGGTAGATAGCATTTATAGATTGGTGACCAAGGAACCTATAGGCCCTGTATGATTTGAGGGAGAGTTAGGTTCCATGAGTATAGAACTGGAACTGGGATATATGGTTTGAAGTGTAGTGGAAGGCAAATCCAACAGTCAGTTGGGTTGTTGGAGGCGGCCTCATGTATTCCTGTAAGGGTGGTGTTAAATAAGCTGAGTATACGAGAGTGTGTACGAAGCGTCTCATGTAACTTAGAAAGATCCAGGCCCTTGTAGGGACTGGTGGCACTTTGCAATTTGCTTAGAATAGAGACTAGTTCCTGACGATGCTGTTCCTGTGCCTGATCTTGAACTCCACCCCCATTTGACATTCCAACATGGGTAAAGTATGTCCAACAGGTGGTGGTTCCCTTAGCAGCTGGACAATTAGGCCCAATTATTGTTCAGTCCAGTAGGTTTGTGAGTTGTATGTGCACAGGGAAGCAGAGGTATAACAGTTTTTGTGCATATACGTGTATGATACAAAAGAAGGAGGTGGCTGTACCTCCGGAACCAGTCTTGGAGTGACAAATCATGGGCTCGTCTTCCAGGAAGATTATAGCTAGTACTATGAGTTTACATGTAGGGTGTGCACGAGTTGACAGGATGAGTGGGGCTAAAAAAAGCATAATGAGAACCATAAGAGAGTTCTTACTAAGGGAGTGATAATATCAGAGGGAGAAGAGGAGAGCTATTAGAAACATAATTAGGCAATAAGCCATGGATAAGGAGAGTTTATGAGATGTAGGCCGATCCATAGGGACGACGGCATAGAGTCTGGTTGCAAATAGTTAAGTTAACAGTGATAGTCCTGTTAATGCCAGGATGTAAGTTAGACTCATGAGTAGTTACTTTCCTGGGGATCTCATTGGAAGAGCAAATGTAGATCCTTTAAAGGCTGGCAGGTCTACAAAGGGCCGTCTCCTGGAACTTCAGGCTGTGGAGTGAAGGGCCTATGATTTTCTTCAGGAGATTTCCAAGGCTTCAGCTGAGTATGATGAATCCACAAGTCAATTCCCACCACTTTAACTGCCATTGGGGTAGACAGAATAACTGAAAATTGTCCTTCCCAAGATGGGCCTAGAGAAGGAGAGTCTGAGGGGAGAAACTTAATGAGCACCCAGTGTCCAGGGCAGAACAACTCTTTTTCTTTTTCCCTAGGGTGTCCTTGAGGTAAGGTCCTAAAAGCCTGTTGGTACTTAGCCAAGGAGGTTATGTCTTTTATTAGGTCTGCTGTTTTCCTTGTCTAAAACGAGATCATTAGTAAGAAAGGGCCATCCATAAAGCATCTCATAGGGGCTGAGTCCTATTTTCTGAGAAGAGTTTTGAACACTTAAGAGTGCTATTGGTAATAGAGAAGGCCACGGGAGGTGGGTTTCCTGTGCCAGTTTCTTTAGGTGTCTCTTGAGAATTTTGTTCATCTTCTCAACTTTCCCTGAGGACTGAGGCCTCCAAGCACAGTGGAGATGATACTGTATTTCTAAGACTTTGGGAATTCCTTGGGTCACTGCAGCTTTGAAGGCAGGGCCATTATTGCTTTGAAGACAGGGAGGAAACCCGAATCTAGGGATTATTTCATTAATCAGAACTCTTATTATCTCTCGAGCTTTTTCTTTTCTATAGGGGAAAGCCTCAACCCGGTTTGTGTAGGTATCTACACATGCTAACAGATACTGATATCCCTGAGACTTAGGCGTATGGGTAAATTCCATTTTCCAGTCCTCACCTGGGTAATGACCAGTTTGCTGTTCCCCAGGAGGAACTTTGCAATGTGCCAAAGGAATATTTCTCTGGCATATTTCACATCCTTTGACTATTTGTTGGACAGCCTTGAAAAGAGATCTTTTTCTGTAAATATAGATTTGGCCATTCGATACATATTCTCTATACCCATATGGAAGGTTTGATGTAGAGTTTTAAGTACTTTCCACTGGCTGGCAGCAGATAGGAGTACTTTTCCCTCCTCAGTAGCTAGCCATCCTGAAGAAGAAGATTATGTCCCTGGGGGATTGCCCACTCTACCTCTGCTGATGAGTATTGAGGTCTCGTTCTCTGGAGAGGGTTTCCCATATTAAATGTCCTTCTATAAATTCTTGTCTAGCTGCCCTTTTTGCATCTAGGTCAGCTCAGCGATTGCCCTCTGTTTCCTTCTCATCTTTCTGGTGACCTCAGCAGTGTAAGACTACTATCTCTTTGGGTTCTTGGACAGCTTATAACAAATCTAAAATTTCCTTATGATATTTAATGGGAGTTCCTGCTGAGGTTAGGAACTCCCTTTCCTTCCATATAGCTGCATGAGAGTGGAGAACCAGGTAAGCATATTTGGAATCTGTGTATACGTTTATTCTCTTTCCTCTTCCTAATTTTAGAGCTCGAATGAGGGCTACTGGTTCTGCCAGCTAGGCACTATTTCCAGAAGGAAGGGAATTACTTTCAAGTGCTGTTTAATCACTGACTACTGCATATCCTGCTTTTCAAACTCCATTTTCAATGAATGAACTTCATCGGTGTATAGGTTAAGGTCAGGATTGGCTAGAGGAGTTTCTAAGAGATCTTCTCAAGCCGCATAGTTCTGGGCTATGACCCGCTTACAGTCATGTTCTCTGTCTGCCCCTTCCTCAGGAAGAAAAGTTGCTGGATTGAGGACTGCACATGCGTGCAGCTGAAGTACAGGCCCTTTGAGCATTAAGGCCTGATATTTGAGTAAGCAGTTGTCAGACAGCCATAAGCCTCCTTTAGAGGCCAGAATTCCAGCTACATCATGTGAAGTTCATACAGTTAGATCATTCTCCTGCACAATTTTAACAGCTTCTGAGACCAATATGGCCATCGTGGCGATGACCCGCAAGCAGTATGGCCAGGCTTTTGCTACTGCATCAGTTTTCTTACTTAGGTATGCCACCAGTTGTGGTGTGGTCCCCGAGTCTGGGTGAGAACCCCCAGTGCCACTCCTGACCTTTCTGTAATATATAGGGAGAAGTCGTTCCCTGTAGGAAGGTTTAGAGCTGGAGCCTGCAGTAGTGCCTGCTTCAGGGTCTGAAAGGCTGCCTCAGCTATAGGGTCCCATTGTATTAGATGAGTGTTAGCTTTTTTGGGTTTCCTTAATTAGAGTGTATAGGAGTTTAGCTATTTCACCATATCTGGGAATCCACAATCGGCAGAAACCAGTTATTCCTAAGAATCCCCACAACTGTTTTAAGGTTTTTGGACACAGGAAGGCCAGTATGGGTTGGAGACATTCTCCATCAAGGGCCTGAGTGCCCTTAGACAAGACAAGCCCTGGGTATTTTACCTGTTACCTACAAAGTTGGGCTTTTGGTTTGGAAACCTTATATTCACAGGTGGCTAGAAAGTTTAGAAGGTCCTGGGTGGCCTGCTGACACTGGGTTTATGAGTTAGCAGTTAAAAGTAAGTCATCCATATATTGAAGAACCAGGGTACTTGGATGTGAAAAATGACTAAGGTCCTGAGCTAGAGCCTGGCCAAACAGGTGTGGGCTATCTCGAAAGTCCTGGGGTAACACTGTCCAGGTGAGCTGAGAATTCTGGTCTAAAGGGTCTTCAAAGGTGAATAGAAACTGGAAGTCAGGATGTAATGGAACACAGAAAAAGGCATCCTTAAGGTTCAGGACTGTGAACCATTGTGCCTCTCCTGGTATTTGAGAGAGCAAGGTGTATGGGTTGGGTATAGCTGGGTATAAAGGCATCACAGCTTCATTAATAGGCCTGAGATCTTGCACTACCCTCCATTGCCCATTAGGTTTTTGTACTCCTAAAATTGGAGTATTGCAAGGGCTGTTACACGACCTCATTAGACCTTGAGCTTTTTAGTTCCTTACAGTATGCTGCAGCCCCTTTGTGGCTTCTGGTCTTAGGGGGTACTGTCTTTGGTAAGGAAAAGAGGTGGGATCTTTTAGCCTTGTTTGAATTGGGCAGGCATTCTATGCCTGACCAAATTGTCCCTGCATTGCCCAAACATTGAGATTAATCCTTTCTTCAAATAATGGGCAGCAGAGAGGCATTTCCTCCCTGATGTTCATATAGAGAATGGCTCCTGCTCTGGCCAACAGGTCCTGCCCTAGTAAGGGAGTGGGAGTTTCTGGCATGATGAGGAAGTCATGGGAGGAAAGCACATCTCCCCAGTTACAGCTTAAGGGCTGGGAGAAATATCAAGAGACTGCTTGTCCTAGGACTCCTCAGACAGTCACAGACTTGGAAGATAATCATCCAGGACAGTAAAGGAAAACTGAGAAGACTGTGCCAGTGTCCAGGAGAAGTTAGCTTTACTCGGGGCTTGGTGAGGGTGATGGCTTGTGCTGACACTTGCCCCGGGTACCCTCAGTCCTGCTGTTGGGCCATCTGATTAGCCACCTCAGACCCTGGGAACCTTCATCTCCTGGTACAGTGTGCCTTCCAATGATCCTCTTGGCACAGTGGGCAAGGATGAGGAGATGGTCCGTTCCTCTGGGGACAATCTTTCTTAAAGTGTCCTGGTAGGCCGCAGTGGTAGCAAGCTCTGCCAGACTGGCAGCCAACCCAAGCCTTTCCCTTTTCCAAGCTCCTTAGGTCTGCTTGCCTCAGGGCCATGACTAGGGCTGTGGGCTTTTTCTTGTCCCTCCTGTCCCTTTCAGCCTGTTCCTCCTGGTCTCTATTATAGAACAGTGAGGTTGCTACATTTAGTAATGATTCTAGACTCTGTTCTGGGCCCAGGGCCAGCTTCTGGAGCTTCCTCCTAATGTCTGCCGCTGAATTGCATAATAAATTTGGCTTTTAGCTGACTGTTGATGTAGTCTGGTGACAGGGGAATATACTTTCTTAAGGCGTCCCGTAACTGCTCAAGGAAGGCTGTTGGGTTTTCTTCCTTTCTCTGAGTTATGGTGGATACAATTGCATAGTTTATGGGCTTTTTCCTAGTTTGCCTTAATCCCTCAAGTATGCAGGTCAATAGTACGTATGACTCCAGTCCCTATGTTCTGAGTCAGGACACCAGTGAGGGTCCATGCTAGGGACTGCCTGTCTACCTGTAGGGAATCTATCATTCTCCTCTGACATCATTTGATCATGTACTTGACTAAGGTACTAGATGTCCCCCAATTCTTGAGTCACTGCTAAAGCAGCCTCTCTCTCATTGCTGGGTAGGGTCTGACTAAGCAGTAATATGATATCTTCTCAATCCAATTCAAAGGACTGACCCAGGCCCTGCAGAACATCTATGTACTTGTCTGGGTCATCTGAAAATTTTCCTAAGTCTGCCTTGATTTGCTTTAAGTCAGAAAGTGAAAAGGGAGTATGTACTTTGGTTGGGCCAAATTCTCCTTCTACTGCCTGTAGGGGGCAGAGCTGGGCCAGCCTAGTAGCCTGAGGGGCCTTGGCTGTCTTGGCCTTCCCTGACTCCTCTTGCGTTATAGGAGCTGAGGGGACCTGGTCAGCATCGGTGGAGAGAGGAGCCACAGGGAGTCCTGGATATGGGGGTAGTCCTGAGGAGGGACCAGTAGGACATAGGTTGCAAGCCTTACATAGCTGACGATTATCCCTTAGAGAAAACAAAACTTGCACATAGGGGACTTCAATCCATTTACCTTCCCTCTTACAGAAAAGGTCTAATTATAGAAGGGTATTAGAAGGGTGTTATAATTTATCCTTCCCTCAGGAGGCCAGGTTTCTCCACTTGGCAGAGGATATCACAGCCATGCTGTTTGGCAGAAAAAAAAAATGAGCCGCCGCTTCTTCAAAGATTGTGGCTCAAATTGGTCTCAGTTATTCAGGATACACTTTAAGGGTGATTTTGCCTTGGGAAGAGTAGCATTCATCTGAAATCTAACACAGGGATTCCTGCATCCCTGGTTACTCCTTGTAACTGCTAGCCCTGGTGCATCCCCCAGTTATAGGACCTTGCAGTTTTCCTCGCTCCCTAGATGCATACTCATCTTCTGGGCCCCCCATGTGCGGGGTTTAATCACACTTACTTGCATCATGGGCACACTCTCACTGTCTAATGTCCTTTTTGGCCACCTTAAGGACATGAGGACTATCGGGCTTTGTGGCCCTATACTGGCATTTCCTTAAAGAACTAGGCCAGTGAGGCTTTGGCAATGGATGCCAATATTCCCTAGCAAGAGTTCAGTAAACAGGCCTGACCATAAAACCACCCCAGGAGGATAAATTCCTTGAGAAGAGCCTCTAAGCATAACAATCATAAAGAAGGTAATGGCTGGCCTCTTGGCCTGGGCCGGAACAATGCCCTCAAGACCCTGGTCTTCTCCCCACTCCACTTTCCATTCTAGGAATATGCCCTAGGTTTATGGGGCCTGTAATTAACTATTTGAGCCCTGGACCAGGTCTGACTATGGTATTCTAGATGGAGATGTTCTGCTGTACAGAGAGCCAATCCTAGGCAAGACAAACTGTACGTCATTGGATTCTGGCACCACTCAGTTTGATTGGGAAGTCGCAGGTGACAAAAAACAAAATGTCCTATAGCCTCCAGTACCCACTGATAGACTCTGGCTCTGTTGGGACATAACCTAGCACTGTGGACTAAGGGAACTTGCCCTGTGTATTTATACTGTAGGAGGTCCTCATAGGCATAAGCCTGAAGGCACCACGGGCAAGGGTCCCTGGACTACCACCCCAAGAGCCTCAAAGTCCTAGCAAGAAGGGTAATAGTCTCATGTGTAGGAAATATCTTAGAGGAAAGATCCGGGAAGAAGTTTGCCTCATGGATATCTGGACACAGGAGGTTGGGGTCTGAAAGGCTGGGCATGGCTTGCATAGGCAGCTTTTTCTTGGGAGGTCTAAGCAAGGCCACAACCTCAACTGGACTAAACTGGGAGTTCGGGACTGCTGCCTTTTCCTCCTGCCAACCCTCAGCTTAGTCCACAGAAAGAAGGCAGTAAAAACGGGCTGCTGGCTCAGGGCTGACCAACACTCCCAGTTTGGAAGAGCCGGGGTTTGTTAGAGAGTCCACTGACACCAGTGTCTTCAGTCCAGCAGCCACACTAGCTGCTCTTAAATGGCCAACAGGTGCCCAGTTTTTACCTCCTTAATAAATTAAGAGAAGGGAAAGGACAGATTAGCAAGTGAAAGGGATCCAATATCACTCACTGCTCTGCACTCCGACGTCTCCTGGCTGGCTTGCCAACAGATGTTTCCAGGGGAGTACCCAGAGCTTGTATATTCTTGGCCTCTCTAATACCGAAGAATGGGGAAAAGGGTCCTGGAGGCATGGTGAGTTTACCATTCAAATAAGTATGATGGATCCAAAGAGTTTTGTAGAAGAGCAATTTATTAGAGAGAAAGAAGACAGCTCCCATGCTCTTGTGGGTGCGGAACCCAGAGAATAAGGAACAACTGAAGTTTTAACCCTTGAGTTATTCCCTCCCCATTCATGTTCTCATCCAATGAGGGGTTCTTTCAAACTTCCTCTGGAGTGATTGATCTTTGACTCTGACTCTGATACTGGATTGGCTACTTGTTCTAAACTCCTGAGTTATAGAGCCCACTCCTCCCAGAGCTTTCTGTGAGAATTTGGGACAAAAGAGTCCCACCTGGCTTTCCTATGCATGGGAAGATCAAAGAATTTTACCTGGCCCATGTGGAGAAGTTAGTCAAAGAGGTTGGGAGCCAGGAAATTCCTGTATTTGAATTCCCTCTGGTCTCTGGATGGAGGTGTGGAGGAACTGCTGAAAAGAAATTCCTTCATTTGAAACCACACCCCTCATAGACCCAGGAAGACAAGTTTCTTTAACAAAGCCCCTCATTGCTACCTCAGTCATATCCCCACATCAGTATGTGTATAGTCTAGATCTTTGTAATAATATAAAGCTAAGAAAAGGAAAGAAAATATTTATAACATCATTTCTCGTACTAAAAAATGGAAGTAATTATAACATGTCAATATGCATTTTTTAAACAGCAATTGTGATAATAGTATAAGTGTATTTTACAGATTTTAAAATGACATAAAAATGCAAGATGTTGTCATATTATATAGTTAGTATTCATTTGTTGTCATATTTAACTTTTAAAAAATGCTTTCACAGCCTTGCATAAATTCTGTTGTCTGTCTTGTGCTCCAATTAAGATTCATTCAAAATATTTCTTTGGTAAGACATTGTTTACAAAGTACTGATCATAAAAATAAGGCTGGAAAAGAAGAAAAATGGGCATCTCCTAATATCAACACATAATAAACATATTAAATGTTATATTTAGAATGTACTTTTTTTTTTTGAGACAGAGTTTCCCTTTTTTTTGCAACATCAGTAACAAGGACACCGTGCCTGGAAGCTGGTTTGCCAATTATGGGCAGTACCAACAATAAGCACTCAAATAACTGTGTGAGCAGCAGACACAATACAGTCAAAACTAGAAACCAGAAAGAAAACAAGCATCAAGGTGAAGAGAAGTGGCAGACTGAGTTTTGGGGCATACACGAGATACTCCATTTTAACCTTCCATAAAAATGGAGAGAATCCACGGAAAGGTATTTAATTATCAACAACTAACTTTCTGCAGCCCTAATTCACCGTGGTTTGAGAATAAAAAGGCCTCAAGCCATCTTGATTTAATTACAAATAATGAAGTTTCTGAGGCCTCCATCTACCATGATTTGAGAATAGAGCCTTGCGTTTTAGTCACAATCTTGGGATATTCAAGTTACAATAGTAATTATAGTTATTACAGCAATGATAAAATTGATTATTAACATACTATTCTTAGGATTCAGCATACACATTTTGTTTTCATCATGACATTAAATGTGTAAAATAGATAATGCTATTCCTGTTTTACAGATGAAACATTTGAAAGTCAGGTGTATTAAGTAACTTGTCCCAGTAACATAGCAAATAAATGTTTTCAGTAATCAGATCAGTTTTTCTTACTTACTATTGTGTGTTTAACCAGCATTGCTACAAAATATGGACTCACTTGGTATATTTTTGCACATGAAAAGTACTTGTTTGGTCCATGAATAAATTCTATGTAGACTAAAACACCTGACAAAATGGAATCTAAAATTAGAAACAATATAGAATATAAAAAGTATATATACATGTACATATATGTATCTCCATCCTCTTTTACTAAACTCTGTTTTATAATGTAAACTAGAGAAAAAGATTTTCACTAAAATCTAATGAGCTCACATCTCATTGTTCAGAACTGAATCATTTCTCCTCTTATACCTGCAACAAAAATAATAGAAAATGTATATTTCTCATGTGGGCATATTGGCATCAAGTAGTCTCTGCTCTATGTCTCAAATAAAAAATGAGCAGGGGTACTAGATAAAGTCAATAGCTATGAAGTATGAATACTTAATTAAAGTATACATTTAAAAGAATAAAATTTAATAAAGCAAAACAAATTAATGTCATACTGTTTTTCTCTAATTGGCACAGTTTTGTTGTTGTTATTGTGTTGTTTGCTTCTTTAGTTACATTGTGCTTGTTGGTTTAAAATGTTCCCCATTGGCTAAAGTTTAAGGAATAGTATTTGATATATTGTTGATGAGAAGATGACTGACAAAGTACAAACTTTGCCAATTAGGTCATTTGACAGTGTGTACAAAAGCATACATTATACCTCATGAGATTTAATCTCTACGGGAAGAGAAACCTAGGTTATTCCTTACAGGCAATCAGACAGTGAGCTGAAGATAAATGCCAGCCTCAGAACACACATGCACTAAATGTTCTTGGAGTGAATGAGTGAATACTCCTAATTTTTGTAATTCCAGTACTGCAAAATATATCCTAGATAATAAAAACTATTTGCATATAAATGTATGTAAAATAATGCTAAATTTGGCCTTGTATCTATAAAACTATAAATGGAAACAACATACATATCCCAAAATATAGCTGCTTATTTTTTTTCATAAAATGTAATGTTGGCGATTACAAATAGTGATACTAATAGAGAAAAATGCTTATGCTAAGCGAAACAGCAGTTGCCAAATATTATACTGAAAATGAAATTAAAGCTGTAAAAGCGTGCTATTTTATACATCTAATAAAGTGGATACCTACTGGGTGTTAAATACTGTTATGAAGTTAATTCCATTCTCACAACTGATTAGCTAATTTAATCTTTAGATTTATCTTCAGTCTTATGAGGTCACTATTACCAATGAAATGTTAATTAATTATTTTAAGTCTCACATCAGTCCTAGGAGGTCAGTACTATTTCAATCTCCAGGAAAGCAAATCACAGAAAGGTTAATCACCTTGCTGTAGAACACACACTTAAAGAGTGGCAGGGAGAGGGTTTGACTTCAAGAAATTAAGCTCCAGAGCCATTCATCTTAAACCTTCCACTCTATGCCAACAATTACAAGCATTTTATTTATTTGAATTCCACCTTGTGTCCCAAATTATGATAATATTTGTTTTTTATATTGAGCATATATTGTTGTTATAACACCAATGCAAAGGCAGTATTTTCAGAGGACTTTTTGAGAAATGCCTTCTTTTAAATATATATTTTAAGATATTTATTTTGAGCCAAATATGAATGAGCATGGCCCGTGACACAGCCCTCAGAAAACCCTGAGAACGTGTGTCCTAGGTGGTCAGGACACCTTGGTTTTATATATTTTAGGGAGGCAGGAGCTATCAACTAAATACATATAAGAATTACATTGGTTTGGTTCAGAAAGGTGGGACAACTCAAAGCAAGGACTTTCAGATTATAGGTAAATTTAAATATTTTCTGGTTGAGTTTGTCTAAAGACATAGGATCTATAGAAAGGAATCTTTCAGGTTAAGTCAAAAGACTGTGGAGACCAAGGTTCTCTTGAAGTTTTATAGTGGCTGCCCTTAGAGACAATAGATGACAAACGTTTTCTATTCAGATCTTTAAAAGGTGTTACACTTTTAGTTAATCTCTTCAGTGTTGGGGGGTTCTGGAAGAGAAAGATCTAACTATGTTAACAGAGATTGTTTACAAATGCAGATTTTCCCCCACAAAGGATGGCTTTACAGGGCCATTTCAAGATATGGCAGGGAAACACGTTTTGGGGTTAAATATTTTGACTTTTTTCCTTGTCTCATGTTATGCCAGAGTCAGATTGGAAAGCCAGTCACGATATATGTGGTTAAATAAAACTGAATCTGATGAGAATTTATGGTTTGTAGGGCATGGAGCAATGCTTTCTTTATATATATATATATATATATATATATATATATATATATATATATATATACACACATGTATTTTTTATTGCATTTTAGGTTTTGGGGTACATGTGAAGAACATTGCAAGATTGTTGCATAGGTACATACATGGCAGTGTGATTTGCTGCTTTCCTGCCCATCACCTATATCTGGCATTTCTCCCCATGCTATCCCTCCCCAACTCCCCACCCCCTGCTCTCCCTCCCCTATTTCCCCCCAACAGACCCCAGTGTGTGATCCTCCCCTCACTGTGTCCATGTGTATTCATTGTTCAACACCCACCTATGAGTGAGAACATGTGGTGTTTGATTTTCTGTTCTTGTGTCAGTTTGCCAGGAATGATGGCTTCCAGGTTCATCCATGTCCCTACAAAGGACACAAACTTATCGTTTTTGATGGCTGCATAATATTCAATGGTGTATATGTGCCATATTTTCCCTGTCCAGCCTATCATCAAGGGGCATTTGGATTGGTTCCAGGTCTTTGCTATTTTAAACTGTGCTGCAATGAACATTTGTGTGCATGTGTCCTTATAGTAGAATGATTTATAATCCTTTGGATATACACCTAGTAATGGGATTGCTGGGTCAAATGGAATTTCTGTTTCTAGGTCCTTGAGGAATCGCCACACTGTCTTCCACAATGGTTGAACTAATTTACACTCCCACCAACAGTATAAATGTTCCTATTTCTCCACATCCTCGACAGCATCTGTTGTCTCCAGATTTTTTAATGATTGCCATTCTAACTGGTGTGAGATGGTATCTCAATGTAGTTTTGATTTGCATTTCTCTAATGACCAGTGATGATGAGCATTTTTTCATATGTTTGTTGGCTTCGTGTATGTCTTCTTTTGAAAAGTGTCTGTTCATATCCTTTGCCCACCTTTGAATGGGCTTGTTTGTTTTTTTCTTGTAAATCTGTTTTAGTTCTTTGTAGATTCTGGATATCAGCCCTTTGTCAGATGGGTAGATTGCAAAAATTTTTTCCCATTCTATTGGCTGCTGATTCACTCTAATGGCTGTTTCTTTTGCCGTGCAGAAGCTGTGGAGTTTGGTTAGGTCCCATTTGCCTATTTTTGCTTTTGTTACCAATTCTTTTGGTGTTTTGGTCATGAAGACCTTGCCTACGCCTATGTCCTGAATGGTTTTGCCTAGACTTTCTTCTAGGGTTTTTATGGTGTTAGGTCTTATGTTTAAGTCTTGAATTCATCTGGAGTTAATTTTAGTGTAAGGTGTCAGGAATGGGCCCAGTTTCTGCTTTCTGCACATGGCTAGCCAGTTTTCCCAACGCCATTTATTAAACAGGGACTCCTTTCCCCATTGCTTGTTTTTGTCAGGTTTGTCAAAGATCTAATAGTTGTAGATGTGTTGTGTTGCCTCGGAGGCCTCTGTTCTGTTCCATTGGTCTATATCTCTGTTTTGGTACCAGTACCATGCTGCTTTGATTACTGTAGCTTTGTAGTATAGTTTGAAGTGCAGTAGTGTGATGCCTCCAGCTTTGTTTTTTTTGTTTTTGTTTTTTTTTTTTTTTTGCTTAGAATTGACTTGGCTATATGGGCCCTCTTTGGTTCCATATGAAGTTTAAGGTGGTTTTTTTCAGTTTTGCAAAGAAGGTCATTGGTAGCTTGATAGGGATAGTGTTGAATCTGTAAATTACTTTGGGCAGTATGGTCATTTTCACAATATTGATTCTTCCTAGCCATGAACATGGAATGTTTCTCCATCTGTTTGTGTC
>PVKV010029566.1:0-23417 GCA_004027835.1 Alouatta palliata | reverse complement strand
GAAAAAAAAAAAAAAAAAACAAAAAAAAAAAAAAAAAAAAAAAAAAAAAAAAAAAAAAAAAATATATATATATATATATATATATATATATATATATATATATATAAACAAAGCATCTTTTTGTATAGGCAGTGTCTGGCTATGTTATCCAGGCTTATCCTGAATTCCTGGCCTCAAGCGATCCTCCCACCTCTGCCTCTGAAGGGGCTTGGATTACAGGTGTGCACCACCATGCCCGGCCTGTACTAAATTATTTTTTTAAAGGCGAGGTTTCACCATTTCAGTCAGGCTGGTCTAGAACGCCAGACCTCAGATGGTTCGTCTGCCTCAGCCTCCCAAAGTGCTGGGAGTACAGGCGTGAGCCACCTCGCCCGGCTCTGTACTAAATTCTTTAATGTTGAGAGGCTCCATATTAGCTCTTCTTTCAGCATTGAAGACTGATCATGGAATTTGTCTAAGGAAGACTTCTTCATCCCTCAAATTACAACTGAAATGTCACTTCCTGATGTAAACCTGAGTTGGTAGGGTGGGGCACAATCCCACAGGGTGTGAGAGATCCACCTAGTCAGCCGCTGTGATGCCAACTGATCCACAGGCACTTCTGTTCCTCTTTCCAGGGTGTATGATACTCAGTGACTCCACCCTGCGACCCCAGGCTATGGGAAGCACTTGACCCTGCAAAGCACTCTCCTCCCTCACCATCACTGTGCTGGTGAAACTTTAAACCAACTTGCAGCCTAACTTGGACCCTCAAGTTTGCTCATATAAATAAAATATGGTAAGAATCTGAAAAGATAGCCAGGGGAATTAAATGCCAGTTGGGGCCAACTGGGCCCTGATCATGGAGGAGGTCACCCCAGCTGTCATAAGCTTCACACTGTCCCTGCACCCAGGGTCACAGAGCATGCGCAGGCCCTCCCCTCCCACTTCCAGAGAACTCTCCAACCACCACACAGGCTGAGGCCCAGGCAGGAAACCGAGCACTTGATGGGGGTGGCGTGTGAGTCCTTCCTCGTGGGTGCTGAGTCCTGCACATCCCCTGGGCAGGGTCACTGATCCATCTGCTCCAGATGAGCTGGGAAGGCCATAGGAAAGTTCCAGGAGGGCCTCGCTAGGAGGCTTAACAGGGTAGGGGCTACCTGAACATTCTCTGTGCCTAAACCTCTGAGTGGCGGCCTGCCCACAACTGGATCGCCTTAGTCTCTGGCGAAGGGCTTGTGAAAAATTCAAGACTGTAGAGTTAGAATGGGAGTGGTAGGCCTGCATCAGTTAAGCTTTAAATGTTATGATCTGAATTAGAGTTTATGAAGTGGCCATGTTATTTTCAAAGAATTAATGTAGGTGTTTTGGTGTGGGGGTGGGGAGTTAAGGGAGCGAAATGGTAGCTTCCAGTTGAGAACCCACTAGCCTACATCACCTGCACCCCTGACCTATGGAAGCATCCTTTAATCCTCACAAGGGTCATACAGGTATGAATTATTATTTCACCATTGCAGATGGTGAATTATTTCGCCTAAGGTGCTTTAGGTACAGGCACGTTAAGTATGCACCTAAAGCATGTTAGCTACATCCAGTATGAGGATAGTTGAAACTGAGATCTTGGAATCTACCACAGGTTTTATTGATTCCTCAGACAAGCTAGATACATACTTCCACCAAGAAGCTTGCTGCCTAGTGAGGCATTTTTGCACGTCAGGTAAAGAATTGCAGAGTAACTGTAAAATCACATTGTAATTGTGATATGTGACGAGATTTTGAGCTAGCCAAAATACTTGGACTAGATCTTCATGGATCTTTTTGCTTCGTTTTCCTTCACAAAGTACAGTCTTCAGGCCAGCAGCATCATCTGGAAACTTAGGGGGAAAAACCAGATCTACTGAATCAGAAACTGGGGAAGCACCTCCAGGTGATTATAACGCAAGGTAAGGTTTGACAATTGCTAACATAAAGTAATGAAAGACTAGTGGAATATTTTCCGTTGTAAGGTGAAAGAATTATATTTGTATTTGAAAAGATCAATTTAGCTACGGAATTAGGAAATTGGAGGCACCATTGTGTATGTAGGAAAGAGACCTAGGTGGCTTAAACTAGGGTGATGATCCTGCCTACAAAGCTGTTTAATGTCCTGATTTTATTTATTTATTTATTTATTTATTTTATTATTATTATTTTTTATAAAGACGAGGTTTCACCATATTGGTCAGGCTGGTCTTGAACCTGACCTCAGGTGATCCACCATCCTCAGCCTCCCAAAGTGCTGGGATTACAGGTGTGAGCCACCGCACCTGGCTTAATGTCCTGATTTTAAATAGTAGAGAAGACCTCTTTGTGTGTGTGCTTGGGGGAAGTGGGGCACAATGATACCTGGAGTGAGTACTTCTTCTGTCCTTTGCACTGTGCGTGAGTCCTTTTTTTGTATAAGTTTTCTTTTCTTTTCTTTCATTTTTTTTAAATAAGATGGGGTATCACCATGATGGCCAGGCTGGTCTTGAACTCCTGATCTCAGGTGATCCACCCACCTCGGCCTCCCAACGTTCTAGGATTACAGGCATGAGTCACTGCGCTTGGCCTATATGTTTTTTTTCTTCCTTTTCTTTTCTTTTCTTTTGTTTTCTTTTCTTTTTGCTTTTCTTTTCTTTCTTTCTTTCTTTCTTTTTGAGACAGAGTTTCTCTCTTGTTGCCCAAGTGGGAGTGCAATGGCACGATCTCTGCTTACCACAACCTCCACCTCCCCAGTTCAAGAGATTCTCCTGCCTCAGCCTCGGGAGTACCTGGGATTACAGCCACCATGCCCGGCTAATTATTTTCTATTTTTTAATAGAAACGAGGTTTCACCAGATGGGTGTAATGACTCACGCCTCTAATGCCAGTACTTTGGGAGGTCAAGGTGGGTGGATCACGAGGTCAGAAAATGGAAATCATCTTGGCCAATATGGTGAAACCACATCTTTACCAAAAATACAAAAATTAGCAGGATGTGGTGGCATGCACCTGTAGTCCCAGTTACTCTGTAGGTTGTGGAAGGAGAATTGCTTGAATCCGGGAGTTAGAGATTGCAGTGAGCTGAGATTGTGCCACTGCACCCCAGACTGGTGACAGAGCACAACTGTGTCTCAAAAAAAAAAAAGAAAAGAAAAAGAAAGAAAGAGAACAAAGAAAGGAAGAAAAGAAAAGTGGTCTTGCCATGTTAGCCAGGCAGGTCTAATCTCAGGTGATACGCCCACCTCGGCCTTCCTAAGTGCTTGGATTACAGGAGTGAGCTACTGGTCCCAGGCCGTTTTCTCAAAACTGTATATTTTCTTTTGATTTTATAATTTTTTCCAATGATGCTTTGCAGTTTACTAACTGTGTGACACTGGGCAAGATTTTAATTTTTTTTTTGAGATACAGTCTTGCTCTGTCGCCCAGGCTAGAGTGCAGTGGTGGGATCTCGGTTCACTGCAATCTCTGCAGCCTGGGCTCAAGTGATTCTCCTGCCTTAGTCTCCCAAGTGCTGGGAATACTGGCTCCCGCCAATGCACCCAGCTAATTTTTGTATTTTCAGTAGAGATGGAGATTCACTATCTTGGCCAGGCTGATCCTACTGACCTCATGATCCACCCGCCTCTGCATCCCAAAGTTCTGGGCTTACAGGTATACATATATATATATATTTTTTTTTTAAGGACAGTTTCGCTCTTGTCACCCAGGCTGGAGTACAGTGGTGCGATCTCAGTGCACTGGGACCTCCGCCTCCCAGGTTTCAGTGATTCTCCTGCCTCAGCCTTCCAAGTAGCAGGGACTAAAGGCATGCCACGATGCCTGGCTAATTTTAGTATTTTTAGTAGAGACAGGGTTTCACCATATTGTCTAGGCTGGCCTTGAACACCTGACCTCAGGTAATCCCTCTGCCATGGACTCTGAAAGTGCTGGGATTACAAGTATAAGGCACCACACCTGGACATGAAGGATTATTAAAACTTCTAAAGCCTCAATTTTTCCAATCTCTGAGCACCCTATGCAAACTCACCCCATTACTGTGCACTTTCGAACTTTCTTGTTTGGTTCAAAAGTCCCCATTTAAAAGTATTAAGCAAGTAGTGGGAGTCACCATAGCCACACTTAGTGTGGGCAGGTGGGAAGAGCGATTTGTAAGAGACAGAATTCTTTATATTTGTTTTCTTTTCTTCCATAGAAATGGGATTTTGTAGAGATGGGATGTTTCCATGTTGCTCAGGCTCATCTTGAACTCCTGGGCTCAAGAGATCTGCCCAGCTTGGCCACCCAAAGTTCTGGGATTACAGGCCTGAGCCACCATTCCTGGCCATGAGTCCGTATGAATGCTCATGACCAGTGGATGGAGATTCTGTATCCCAGGAATATGTATTTTCAATTCTTTCCAAAGTTGATTGCGTTAGTGGATGCTGAACTTATAGATATGGAGGGCTGTTTAAAATAAATGATGTATTTTAAAATTTGGAAACTTCTGTTTTATTCCACAATTAGTGTAGGAAAATTTTCTGAAGCACACCATTACTACAGTGAACCTTTGGAAGTTACTATCTTTACTAATCACTTGAGGATTAACAACCTGATAAGACATGACATCTTTTAGGTTGAAATGTCAATGTGGTTTTTCATTGAGATGGAGCCTTGCCCTGTTGCCCAGGCTGGAGTGCAGTGGCAAGATCTCCACTCACTGCAACCTCTGTCTTCTGAGTTCAAGTGATTTTTCTGCCTCAGCCTTCCAAGTAGCTGGAATTACAGGCATGTGCCACCATTGCCAGCTAATTTCTTTCTTTCTTTGGAGAAGGGGTTTCACCATGTTGGCCAGGATGGTCTCGATCTCTTGATCTCGTGATCCACCTGCCTCAGCCTCCCAAAGTGCTGGGATGACAGGTGTGAGCAGTGCAGAGGAGTGATCTGTGGCTCACTGCAACCTCTGCCTCCCAGATTCAAGCAGTTCTGCCTCATCCTCCCTAGTAGCTGAGATTACTAATGCCCACGACCAGGCATGGATAATTTTTGTGTTTTTAGTGGAGACAAGGTTTCACCATTGTTGCTCAGGCTGGTTTTGAACTCTTGACCTCAAGTGATCCACACACTTTGGCCTCTCAAAGTGTCAGAATTACTGGTGTGAGCCATCACGCCTGGCCTATGCCAGCTAATTTTTGTATTTTCAGGAGAGACGGGGTTTTACAATGTTGACCATGCAGGTCTCAAACTCCTGACCTCAAGTGATCCACTGCCTTGGCCTCCCAAAGTGCTGGGATTGCAGGTGTGAGCCATCACACCTGGCCCAGTGTGCTTTGTGTGTGTTTGTTTTGAGACAGTGTCTCTCTCTGATGCTCAGGCTGGAGTACAGTGGTGCGATCGCGGCTCACTGCAACCTCCACCTTCTGGGTTGAAATGATTCTCCTGCCTCAGCCTCCTGAGTAGCTAGGCTTATAGGTGTGTACCACCATGCCCGGTTAATGTTTTTGTATTTTTTGAAGACACAGGTTTTCCCCGTGTTGGTTAGGCAGGTCTTGAACTCCTGACCTCGTGATCTGCCCAGCTTGGCCTCCCAAAGTGCTGGGATTACAGGCTTGATCCACCACACCTGGATAATGTGCTTTATATGTAAGTAAATACAGATATCTCTATATATGCATGTAGTACATGTAATAAAGTACACTGGGTAAGGTGGCTCATGCCTGTAATAGAAATATGTGGATTCAGCAAAATTTGTATGACCTCTTGAGAGATTTTCTGAGATAGTCTTTTAACACTTTTTATTGTACATGTGTTAAATGCCAAGGACTGTGACAAATGTCTTATGTAATTTATTAATTTATGCTTAAAATCTGAGATAGTATTATTTCCTACTTTCTGAAAAAATCTCAGAGAAATTAACTTGACGAAGTATATGTGGGTAGCAAACTGTTAGAGCTGAATGAAAACCCAATTCTGTTAGGTATTGTTAGCTCTCAATTTGTATGTTACCTGTTTTCACTATTGTAGTGTTGGACCAGCAAGTGCATTATTCCCTGTTAGAATATTTGGGAGATATTACTAAGTATGAACAACTGGGCATATCAAATATGAAAGATGTAAGGTGGTTTCATATAGAGAGTTGCATGGGCTGCTGTGGGAGTGTAAGGAAGGGGAGCTACAACTTAGTGATTATCATGCCAGTGGCTATGCCAGTCAGCGTAATGGTGGATAAGCGTGTTCAAATTCTTGTGGACTCGGCTTTTACAACTCTAATGGAGGATAATAACTCCTAACTGATGGAGTTGTTCTGATGATTTGGTTGAACCTGTGACTATATGGAAGATCCTTAGCATAGTGCCTGACATATAATAAATTATCCTTGAGAACATGTCACCTGTGCTGAGTCTCTAGTTGCAAAACAGTCCTAGGAAAGAAGTGAGGGTAGGGTAATCTAAGCAGAAAGTGGTTTGTGCAGAAGAGGGAAAGCAAGATACCTATGTTTGTTTGTTTTTGTTAAGTAGTTAGGGGACTGTAGCCAGATGAAGACAATGAAATACGGAGGGCTCTGAATGGTGTGCTCAGGGTGAAAAACTTTGTCCTGACTTATGGGGAGTTATTCACAGATTGTAAAGAGGGGAAACATGTAATTTGTTTAAAAAGTGAAGGCCTGAGGTACAAATTAAATGATGTTAATAAGTAATAGGCATGTCGGGAACGGTGGCTCATCCCTGTAATCCCAGCACTTTAGGAGGCTGAGGCAGGCAGATCACCTGTAGTGCAGAGTTCAAGACTGGCCTGAACAACATGGTGAAAATCTGTCTCCACATAATATACAGAAATTAACTGGGTGTGGTGGAATATACCTGTTGTCCCAGCTACTCAGGAGGCTGAAGCAGGAGAATCACTTGAACCCAGAGGGCAGAGACTGCAATGAATCAAGATCCTGCAACTACATTCCAGCCTGGGCAACAGAGCAAGGCTCTACCTAATAAAAAAAAAAAAAAAAAAAAAAAAAAAAAAAAAAAAAAAAAAAAAAAAAAAAAAAAAAAAAAAAACAAGAACCAGTAAAGCAATTGGCAAATCTTGAATCTGGGATAGTCTAGGACATGGGTGGAGCCAGGGAACATTTTTCTAGATTGAAAAATATTTAAAGGAACTAATAAGCAAATACAATTCATGGCTCTTGTTTGGTTTCAGATTACAAGATATCTAGCAGATAGTTCCTTTGACCAAGAAGAATGGCACATATTGGCTACCATTTACATTATACACACACACACACACACACACACACACACACACACACATACATACACAGAGTTTCACCCTTGTTGCCCAGGCTAGAGTGCAATGGCATGATCTTAGCTCACTGAAACCTCTCACTCCTAGGTTCAAGTGATTCTCCTTCCTCAGCATCTCAAGTAGCTGGGATTACAGGCATGTGCCATCACACTGGGCTAATTTTGTATTTTTAGTAGAGATGGAGTTTCTCCATGTTGATTAGGCTGGGTTAGGTAGCTTGCAAGGTTTGATGGAGGAATCTGACTTGCTTAAAATCAGGTACCTGTAGGTGTCTTGAAAGCAAGCCAGGAAGTTTTGATCCCTTTTATATTGAAAGTGTCAGACCTACAGAAAGTTTGAAAGGATGGGTATCCTTATACATTTTCCCTGCATTCACCCCATTGTTAACTTTTTGTTACATTCATGTTTTGTGTGTTTATATATGTTTTTTGTTTGTTTGAGACACAGTCTCGCTCTGTCACCCAGGCTGGAGTGCAGTGGTGCCACCTCAGCTCATTGCAACCTCCACCTCCCAGATTCAAGCAGTTCTCCTGCCTCAGCCTCCTGAGTAGCTGGAATTACAGGCATGCACCACCACATCCGGCTAATTTTATATTTTTAGTAGACACGGGGTATCTCTATGTTTGTCAGGCTGATCTCAAACACCCGACCTCAGGTGATCTGCCACCTTGGCCTCAAAAAGTGCTGGGATTAAAGGCGTGAGCTACCATGCTGGGCTATATATTTTGTTAAATTGCAGAAATTTCTGAAAGCTTCAGATTTCCAGATGACTTCCCACTGTGTATCAATATGTATCTCCTAACAATGAAGCCATTTATTTTTTACTATAATTTTATTGTACCCAGTTTAACACTGGTAGAACATTATGTGAGATAGAGTCCATACTAAGATTCTCACATTTATTTCTTTCCAATTCTCTTTCTTTCTTTCTTTCTTTCTTTTTTTTTTTTTTTTTTTTTTTTTTTTTTTTTTTTTTTTTTTTTTTTTTTTTTTTTTTTTTTTGATATATAGTTTCATTCTGGTGCCCATGGCATAGTGCTGTCCTACAATCTCGGCTTACTGCAACCTCTACCTCCCGGGGTCCAGCGAAGTGATTCTTCTGCCTCAGTCTCTCAAGCAGCTGGGACTACATGCACATACCACCTTGCCCAGCTAATTTTTTTGTATTTTTAGTAGAGATGAGGTTTTACCATGTTGATCAGGCTGGTCTTGAATCCCTGGCTGCAAGGGAGTCATGAGTCTTGGCCCCTCAGTGTTGTGATTACAGGTGTTAGCCACCATACCTGCCCTGTTTCCAGCATTTTTTAGTTTTTTCTTGTTCTTGTTGTTGTTGTTAAATTTCAAGATTTCAGATCCAATCAGGTATCATATGTTGTATTTTTCATGTTTCTTTCCTCTCCTTAAATCTGGAAATCCTTTTTTATGCTTGTTTCTCCTGTAATTGAAAGTTTTGAAGAATTCATACCAGTTGTCTGGTAGGAATGCTCCACAATCTGAATTAGAGTCATTTTCTCATGGTTAGCTTGAAAGTCAGTATTTCTGGAAAGAATATGATATGAGCAATGCTGTAAACTTGCCATTGCATTTTATCAGGAAGCACGTAAGTTTGTTCCACATTTAAAAGATATTGTCTTTGTGTGTGTGTGTGTGTGTGTGTGTGTGTGTGTATAAGTAATGTATGTTGTGAATCTCTGCATTATAAATACCTTGTTTTTCCAAGAACATACACCCAGTGATTTGAGCATTTTTTGATGATTCCTGCGTGAATGTTAAATACATTTGTGATTATGCAAACAGATTTGTAACATGGTATCTTTCCTCACTCATAGGAAGGATTCCTTATCTTGGACCTGAGTCTACTTTCTTGAAGAAAACTTGACTTTATTTCATTAAGTGGGAAGAGCAGCAGCCCAGCTAATATGTTGAAATGTACAATAGGCTGCAGTCTGTGAAGTATTCATGGTCATAGACTCTGAAGCTAGGAAGCTGACAAGTTTCTAGAAGCTGCCATCAACATGCCAAAGCAGTAAAACTGAAAGCCAATTCACATTTCAAGGTCTAGGGGAAGATATCTGCTGCTTACTGGGACTTCAGGTCTAGAGAGTTAGGCCTTATAAAAATAATTACTTTATCTACCATCTTTGTTCAAGGCTCAATGGCTGACCTTCAAGCAGTGGCTAGCTGTCCCATCTGTCTGGACTACTTGAAAGACACAGTGACCATCAATTGTGGGCATAACTTCTGTCTCTCCTGAATCATTATATCCTGGAAGGACCTGATGATAGTTTTCCCTGAACTTCTTGCCACTTTTGCTGTCCAGAAAGGAAACTGACAAGCAATCATCAACTGAGTCGTTTGACTGAAATTGTTAAGCAACTCCAGATAAGAAGCAAGAGAAAGCAGGAAGGGAAGCATGTATGTAAGCAGCATAATCAGATTTTGACCTTTTCTGTCAGGAAGACCTAGAGCTTTTATGTCCAAGGTGCAGTTTCTCCACTGATCACCAGCATCAATGTGTTTGTCCCATAAACAAGGCTGCCTCATATCACAGGAAAAAATTGGATTAATACAATGCACCATGGAAGGAGAGTGAAACTAACTGAAAAAATCATAACTATACAAACCAGAAAATCGTTAGAACTGAAGAAAAATGTAAAACATAAGGACGAAGAAGTCAAGTCTGAATTTGAGCAACTGAGGTTATTTCTCCAAAATGAACAAGAGACTGTTCTTGGGAAATTACAAGATGAAGAGATGGATATTTTAGCAGAACTAAATGAAAGTCTAAGAAAATTCTCAGAGCATACCTCCTCATTAAAATATCTACTAAAGGAGATAGAGAGCACATATATAAGGTCAGGACTGGAATTACTGTCAAATTTTAAGGATATCTATCACAGATCCAAAAATTTCAAATTCCCTGAACCTTTTTCATTCAGATTAAAAGAATATGGTTACCGTCTGCCTCCACAATATTCTGGCCTGTACAAAATTATCAAGCGATTTCAAGTAGATGTAATTCTAGATCCTGAAACAGCACATCATAAACTTATAGTCTCAGCAGATAGAAAAACTGTACGATATGGAAATACACTGCAAAACTTACCTCCAAACCCAAGAAGATTTTATCGCCTCCCAGCTGTTGTGGGTTCTAAGGGCTATAGTTGTCGCCAGCAGTACTGGGAAGTAGAAGTGAAAGACAAGCCTGAATAGATAGTTGGTGTCTTTAATGACTCTGTGCCCAGAAGGAGGAAGCGTCCACCACCTTTAGTACAGGATGGATTGTGGGGAATTCGGTGATCTGGTCAGGATAATTATATTGTATTGGGTCAATTGTATTGGCAGCAAATTAATCTGCTGCCAAAAGTGACTTCTAATAAGATTGGCATTTTTTTAGATTATGAAATGAATGGGGTTTCCTTTATAATTTGAATGATGGATCTCTACTTTATACTTTTAATGATGATTTTACAGGATCACTGTGGCCTTATTTTTATACTGGAATGGACTCAAAACCTCTTAAAATTTCTAGAGCAACAGATTGTGAATAAATAACTATTAGAAAACTGTCATTTTCTTACACCTAGCAAACATAATAGAGCCAGTGAATCTAGTTTTGATAATTCTGTATTTTGTCCTATTTTTTCCACAAAAAAAAACAACCAGAATTGTTTATATCTCAGTTTCAGCACTAAAAAATGTGACTATAGGATCTACTTTATAACAAATTATGGGGTCAAAGACAAACTAATTTAAAAATCCTAAAATAAAATACTAAAAATATATACTAAAGTAATGTATTATTTAAAAAATTTATTACTCCATTTATTGCCAACAGAAGCCCAATAATGTTTTTTTCAGTATTGCCTATGTATTTTTCCTTTAAGAAAGATTAAGTCTTTATTAATCACTGTGTCACCTAGGCTGTAGCACAATGTTTGAATCTCAGCTCACTGCAACCTCTACCTCCTAGGTTCCAGCGAGTCTCCTGCCTCAGCCTCCTGAGTAGCTGGGATTACAGGCATGCACCACCACACCTGGCTAATTTTTGTATTTTTAGTATAAGCGGGGTTTTGCCATGTTGATCAGGGTGGTTTCAAACTCCTGACATTGTGATATGGCTCAGCCTCCCCAAGTGCCGGGATTAGAGGTGTGAGCCACTGCGCCTGGCCAACTTTTTTTTTTATTATTTTTTTAATTTCTATTTTCCCAGGTTGGTCTTGAACCTGTGACCTCAAGCATTTCTCATGCTTTAGCCTCCTAAAGCACTGAGATTACCGGCATGAACATCCATGCCCAATGCCACTTTTCCCTTTCATCTGTCTACCTCAATATTTCTAAGTAACTTTATTTTTTATTCAGTGTGTCTCTGTCAGGACTACCTTAATTTTACAGAAAATGAGATGGTAGCTCATACCTTTAATCCTAGCACTTTGGGAGGCTGAAGTGGGCAGATCACTTGAGATCAGGAGGTTGAAACCAGACTGGCCAAAATGGTGAAACCCCATCTCTACTAAAAATACAAAAACATTAGCCATGCATAGTGGCACATGCCTGTAATCCCAGCTATTCATTAGGCTGAGGTAGGAGAATTGCTTGAACCCAGAAGGCGGAGATTGCAGTGAGCTGAATCGTGCCATTGCAATCCAGCCTGGGAAACAAGAGTGAAACTCCCCATCTGAAAAATAAGAGATGACACTCTTACATCCTCTGCCACACACACACTTGCATACTGTACACACATACTGTACACACACAATCAGTAGAACATGTGTTCTTCTGTTCCCACTGGACAGAGTGCCCTCTAGTGTAGTCAGCTACTGTCCTTCACTTCTCTTTGGGAACTGATCTCTAGACTCAGGATCTGTATTAACTTAGTTCCGTATTTTCCTCCTTAGGTTTATTCGGTTAATTCAGGGATTAATGTCTTTCAATAGATGAAAAATATGTAACTTTTGGAAAAACTTGTGTTAACAAAAAAGTTTTCTGTGATTTTGATGGGATTATGTGTTGTATCTTTTTATACTAGTATGGAGAAAATTAACGTCCTAACATGTCAGCTAGTAGACATAACTGAGTGAGTCTAGTCTGTTCCATGAATTTTTATGTAATTGTCTAAAATCTGTAAATTTTAATGTGCATGTGTTTAACATCTTTTGTCAAATTTGATTTTTTTTTTTTTTTTTAAGACGGGATTTCACCATGTTGCTCAGGCTGCTCTTGAACTCCTGACCTTTGGAGATCCGCCCGCCTTGGCCTCTTAAGTGCTTAGATTACAGGCGTGAGCCACCACACCTGGCCACAAGTATTTGATGTTTTTTATGTAGATTCTTTCAATTCTAATTGTTTATTACTAGAATATAGAAAATTGATTTTTGTGTGTTAATCTTATTCCCTCTAAGCTTGTTAAACTAATTTCTAGGAGCTCTTATGTAGATTCCATTGGATTTTCTGCTTAGATAATCATGTCATGAGCAAGTAATGTACTTCTTGTGTAACCTAGATCATCTTTCCTTACTTCTTTCCTTCCTTCCTTCCTTCCTTCCTTCCTTCCTTCCTTCCTTGCTTCCTTCCTTCATTCTCTTTTTCTCTCTCTTTTTTTTAAATGTCTCTGTCTTCATTCCACTCTGTCACCCAGTCTGGAGTTTAATGGTACAATCTTGGATCATTGCAACCTCTGCCTCTTGGGTTCAAGTGATTCTCTTGCCTTAGCCTCCCGAGTAGCTATAATCACAGGTACTCACCACCACACCTGGCTAATTTTTGTATTTTCAGTAGAGATGGAGTTTTACCATGTTGGCCAGTGTGGTCTCAAACTACTGACCTCAGGTGTCCTGCCTGCCTCACCAAAGTGCTGGGATTACAGACTTAAGCCAATGCACCCAGACTAAAACCACAATTTTTAACAATATGGATTTAAAGTTTCAATTATTGTTTACAACATTTATTTGAATTACAAATATTTCTTTCTAACCACTTTTCACAGCTTTTCAAAGGTAGCCACTCTGAACTTTTTAGCTCTTTTATAGTCAATAAATCACATTCTAATAATTTTGGACTTTTTAATTTGAAGCATTATTGTTATAAAATGATGTCTCACTTTAGAAAATCAGAATTCGGAACAGCCTCACCCAGTGGCCCTCTTCTAATAGAATTTATGATTTTTGTCTTAGAATATTTTCTCACATTTATTTGACTATTTTAATACCAGGTTGCCATTCTGTTTTTTCTATAACTGTTTTCTGTAGTTAATACATTTTCCATTTTCAACATGTTTTATTTTCATTTCAAGTTTTTTTTTTTTTTGAGACAGAGTTTTACCATGTTGGTCAGACTGGTCTCAAACTCCTGACCTCAGTTAATTCACCCACCTTGGCCTCCCAAAGTGCTGGGATTACAGGCCTGAGCCACCACGCCTGGCATCATTTCAAGTTTTAAAGCTTGTATACAAGACTACTTTATTCCTGCACCTTCTCAATTGTTTCTTCCTGATATTTGCTCTTTTCTATCCCTACTTGGTGAGCTTTGGCTTTCTGTTCAAGGATTTTATTGCGGTCTCTGTGCAGTTTTAGCCTAGCGATAACTACCTTGCTGGGTTAATGCCTACATGGACAGTTGTGCCATTAGTCTTTCCCACTGCACCCGTTCCGTGTAGATTACATTTCTTTCTGTAAACCTGAACAAAGTACTTCCAAACTGTTGACTTTTACAGTGTCCTCCTAAAACCTGAGCTTCATTATTCTTTTTGGTGGGCATGGATCAAACTTTGTACTTTTGTCTCAGCTCTTTGGAAAGAGAGGAAGACATGATCTTCCTGTGAATGTGGAAAGGTGCATTGAAATGCCTTTTGTTCTTGCTTCAATCAGAAGACACAAAGGGATTGAACTTTATTTTGGCCACTTCCACTTCCATGATGTCGGGAAAAGGAAAGGGCCTCTTGTTCTTATTCTTAATTCATTTCCAAACTGTCCCCTGCAGTTGTGTAATTTCCTGAATTCATTAGCTTTCTAATAATGTACATGAGAAAGAAAGCTTTTGAGACCCGTGTATCTGAAAATGTCTTTGGTCTATCCTGACATTTAACCAGAAGTTTTTTAGGGTCTGGAATTACAGGGTTATTTTTATTTTTATTTTTTTTAAGACAGGGTTTCACCATGTTGGTCAGGCTGCTCTTGAACTCCCAACCTCAGGTGATCCGCCCGCCTTGGTCTCCAAAGTGCTTGGATTACAGGCGTGAGCCACCCCGCCCGGCCTGAAATTACAGTTTTAAAACATCTTACTCTTACACATTTTTAACCTTTTAAATAGGGAAATATATATTAAAAATAAAAATGGAAAACAAAAATAAATTGGGAAATATATTGTTATGATATCTACAATGTATTACAAAATATATTAGCATAAATGTACTGGAATCATGAAATTTAGTCAATACGTTACACAAATTCCGTCATGAACTTGCACCCAAGGTCAGGTGGCATTATGATGGATAAATTTAAGCTCCAGGTACTATTGCAATGCTTCAGTCATTTTTATTTTTTTGAGATGGAGTCTAGCTGTGTGACCTAGGCTGGAGTGCAGTGGTGTGATCTCTGCTAATGGCAGCCTGTCTCTCCTGGGTTCAAGCAATTCTCTCACCTCAGCCTACTGACTAGCTGGAATTAAAGATGTGTGCCACCATACCTAGTCAATTTTTGTATTTTTAGTAGAGACAGGGTATTGCCATGTTGGTCGGGCTGGTCTTGAACTGCTGACCTCAAGTGATCCACATGCCTCAGCTTCCCAAAGTGCTTGAATTACAGGCATGAGCCACTATGCCTGGCCGGTTATCTTTATCCTACACCAATCCAGAGAAAATTACACATCTCCTGGTTAAATTACAATAATGAATTATAGGAGATGTCAAAACCAGAATGACATTGGTGAAATAAGTGTCATTAGAGATGCATGGACTGACTGAAATATTTGAAAATCTGTAAACTCAGTGGCTCCCTTGAACAAGAAAACAGTCATAGTTTAAAGACAATTATTTCTGTAAGTGATAAAATTTCATAAATGAAAAATATAATTGTGTGTTTCCAGCATCCCTACTCTGCACTCCCTGTACCAGTTTCTGGCTGTATAACATTCCACCACCAACCTTATGTCGCAATTAATCATCACTGGCCTTCCCCCTACACAGTCAGTCTTCTTCCTACTTATTCTATCCCTTACTCATTGCCGAAACTAAGGCACTGACATGGTGGAAAGAGGGGGCATTTGAAATTCCATACTAGGTTGGGCAGTTTGTGGCCATCATGAATTTATTGCCTCTGTTTTTATCTTTTCAAAGAATCACCCTTGGTTTTGTTGATTTTCTGCCTTGTTTTCTACTTTGGTTTTATTAATGTCTGCTCTAATTTTTGTCCTTCTGCATGCTTCACCAAAAAGCTTTATTTCTCTCTAGTTTCTTAAGGTAAAGGGTTAAATTACTGATTTTAGATGTTTTATAATACATGTTATAAACTTAATGCTACAAATTTCCCTGTAAACACCATTTTAGCTATGTTACACAAACGTTGAAATACTGTATTTTTATTTTGCTCAAAATATTTAAATTCTCCTATTCTTTGAACCAAGGGGTATTTAGAAGTGTAGGATTTTTCACCAGGTGCAGTGGCTTATGCCTGTAATCTCAACACTTTGGGAGGCAAAGGCAGGAAGATCATCTGAGGTCAGGAGTTCGAGACCAGCATGACCAACATGTAGAAATCCCATCTATATTAAAAATACAAAATTAACCGGGTATGGTGGCTCATGACCATAATCCTATCTACTTGGGAGGCTAAAGCAGAAAAATTATTTGAACCTAGGAGGTTGCGGAGAGCCGAGATCATGCCACTGTATTCCAGCTTGGTTAACAAGGGTGAAACTCCCATCTCAAAAAAAAAGTATTCTAATTTTCACATTTTTGTAGATTTTTCAGACATTATTAAATACAATATAAATTTCAATTTTGTATAGTCTGATAATGTAGTTTGTGTGATTTCTATACTTTAAATATGTAAAATCATGTGATTTTACATCATGTGATTTCTCTTGGTGAGTGTCCCATAGAAACTTGAAAAGAATGCTTATTTTGACTTCGTTTGTTGTTTTTATTGGAGACAAGATCTCACTAATGTTATCCAGGTTGGTCTCCAACTCCTGGCCCCAACTGATCTGCCCACCTTGGACTTCAAACGTGCTAGGATTAAGACAGGGTCTGAGTATATTGCTCAGGCTGACGTTCAATAGCTATTCACAGGCACATTCATAGCCCACTGCAGCCCCAAACTCCTGGGCTCAAGAGATCCTCCTGTCTCAGCCTTCACAAAAGCTGGGACTACAGGTGCACACCACCATGCTTGTCTTCTCTGGGTTTAATCAAGCATGTTTTATGATTACATTTTAATCTCTCCTATTAACTGTTTTCTTTTTTTTTTTTTTTTTTTGGGATGAAGTGTTGCCCTGTCACCAGGCTGGAGTGCACTGGTCTGATCTCACCTCATTGCAACCTCCACCTCCCAGGTTTAAGCGATTCTCCTGCCTCAGCCTCCCTAGTAACAGGGACTACAGGCACCATGCCCAGCTAATTTTTGTATTTTTAATAGAGACAGACTTTCACCATGTTGGTCAGGATGGTTTCGATCTCTTTTCTTTGTGATCTGCCCATTTTGGCCTCTGAAAGTGCTAGGACCATCCCTGGCCTTCTTATTTTATGCATCTTTAATAATATATTTAATGGTTGTCACAGGGGTTTATAGTATACATTTTAAAAGAATTTGAGGCCTCCTTTAAATGAAATTATACTGTTTCCCTTTCAATATAAGAACCTTGTAATAGTATATTTCCAATTTTCACTGATCCTTTGTGGTCCTGTAGTCATATATTACTTTTACATATGCTGGAAAAATGTTGTATATGATTAATATTGTTTTAAACATCTAGTTATGTTTTAGAGCAATTACCTTTATTTTTATGTACTTTATTTCTTGGTGTAAACACTAGTTTCTGACATATATAATATTCCTTTGACCTGAAGTACTTTTATTAACATTCCTTGCAGTGTCCGCTTGATGGCAATCAATTCCCTCCATGTTATTTTTTCTAAGTATTTCTCCATTGCTTTTCATAAATATGCTAATTGGTCATAGAATTGTGAGTTGGCAGGGGTTTTTTATTCACAGAAGTAACCATTGACTCTTTGATTTCACATTTTCTGATGAGAGGTGTGTTGTAATTCTTACCCTCCCTTCTTTGTCAGTAGTCATGCACTGCATAACAGTGTTTCAGCCACTGACCACATACATGACAGTGGTCCTATAAGATTATAAAACTATCTTTATGGAAATTTTTCTAAGCTTATATATGCTTAGATACACAGATACTTGCCATTGTGTTACAGTTGTCTACAGTATTCAGTACAGTACCTTGAATGTACAGGTTCATAGCCTAGGAGCATTAGGCTATGCCATACAGCTTACAGGCATAATAACCTACACAGTTGCAATCTAGGTTTGTGTAAGGATACTCTATGATATTTACAGAATGTTGAAATCATCCCATGATGCACTTCTCAGAACATATTTCAATAGTTAATGTATGCATGGCAGTAATACATTTTTTTTTTTACTTAGGCAGCCTTCAAAATTGTGTTTTTATTTTAAATTTCAGCAGTTTGCATTTGATTGATAAACCTACATTTGGAGATGTGCTGTCATTGTTTTCTTGTTTTGGGCTTCTCTGTTCTTTTTTGGTGTGCGTCTTTTTTTTTTTTTTTTTTTGAGACGAAGTTTCTCTCTTGTTACCCAGGCTGGAGTGCAATGGTGTGATCTCGGCTCACTGCAACCTCCGCCTCCTGGGTTCAAGAAATTCTCCTGCCTCAGCCTCCCGAGTTGCTGGGACTACAGGCACGTGCCACCATGCCCAGCTTATTTTTGTATTTTTAGTAGAAACGGGATTTCACCATGTTGACCAGGATGGTCTCGATCTCTTGACCTCGTGATCCACCCGCCTCGGCCTCCCAAGGTGCTGGGATTACAGGCAAGAGCCACCATGCCCGGCCGGTGTGCATATTTTGATATTCATCATGCTGGTGTTCTCTGGGCTTCTTGGTTCTAGAGATTGGGTGTCTTTAACTAAATTTTTGACCATCATTTCTTTTTACTATTTCTTCTTTTTTTTTTCTTTCTTTCTAAGATTGCAACTATCCACAAATGACAGTGTCTGATAATGTCCCACAGTTTTTAGATTCCCTGTTTTTTACTCTTTTCACTTTATATTTCAGTTTGGGTAGTTGGTTTATGTGCCTTTGTGTTCACTGATTATTTCCTTAAGTGTGTCGAGGGTTCTAATGAGCCCATTGAAGGCATCTTCATCACTTTTCTGTGGTTTTCATCGCTAGCATTTTCACTTGACTTTTTTTTTTTTAGATGGTATCTTACTTTGTCATGCAGGCTGGAGTGTGGTGGCACAATCTTGGCTCACTGCAACCTCTGTCTCTTGGGTTCAAATAATTCTGCCACCTCAGCCTCCTGAGGAGCTGGAATTACAGGTGTCCATCACCAAGCCAACTAATTTTTTTTTCATTTTTTTTTTTAGTAGAGACGAGATTTCACTATGTTTACAAGCCTGGTTTCAAACTCCTGACGTCAAGTGATCCACCCGCCTCAGTCTCCCAAAGTGCTGTGATTAGGGTCCTGAGCCACCATGCCCAGCTTTTCCATTTGATTTCAGTTTCCAATTCTCTGTTAAGATTATCTATCTCATTCTGCAGATTGTTTTTATTTTCCACTAAAGCCTTTGACATACCAATTACAATTGTTTTTCAATTTTTGCCTGAGAATTTCTACATTTGTATTATAGCTTAGTATAGTTCTGATGTTTGTTTCGCCTCTTCAGAGTGTGATTTATTTTCCTTTTACATTGTTTTCTTTTACAAATACCTTTGACTCGTATGTTTTTTTGTTTGTTTGTTTTTGTTTTTGGTAAAAACCAGACATACATAGAAAAACATATACCGAGGTAAACATTCGTATACTTGTAGATTATATTAGTCTTGGAGGGAATATCTTAACAAAGTGTCATAAACTGGGTGGTTTACATAACAGAAAATTTATTGTCTCACAGTTCTGGAGTCTGAGTCCAAAATATGGGTGTTGGCAGGAATGGTTTGTTTTGAGTGCTGTGATGAATTTCTTCCATGGCTCCAGGTTCTGGTGAGTTGCTGTCAGTCTATGGCTTTCGTTGGTTAGCAGATGCATCACTCCAATGGCATTTCCCTTTGTTTCCTCACATAACCATCGTCTGTGCATATTTTTGTGTCAAAATTTCATCTTTTCATAAGGACAGTAGTCATACTGGATTAAGGTGGACGCTAATGACCTCATTTTAACTGATTGCTTTTTTTTTTGAGACAGAGTTTTCACCCTTGCTACCCAGGTTGGAGTGCAGTGACACCATCTCAGCTCACTGCAGCCTTCACATGCCAGGTTCAAGAGATTCTCCTGCCTCAGCCTCCCGAGTAGCTGGGATTAGAGGTGCCCACCACCACAGCCAGCTAATGTTTGTATTTCCTCTAGAGACAGCGTTTCACCATCTTGGCCATGCTGGTCATAAACTCCTGACCTTAGATAATCCACCCACCTTGGCCTCCCAAATGTTTGGATTACAGGCATGACCCACCCTGCCAGGCCTTAATCCATTGCCTTTGTAAATACCTAATTTCCAAATGTGGTCACATCTAAAGTACTGGGTTAGCACTTCAATATATGTTTTTGGGAGAACACAATTCAACCAATAGCAGAGACAAACTTTTTTCCCTTCTGCTAGGCCTGTAGTGAGAGTGTGTTTGTATTAATCGAGCCAGGAGTCAGGCAGAGATTGAAATTTGTTATTGCTATGGTTACCCTTAGTGCATTAAAGTCCTCACACTCCCCTAGTGATATGTCTCTTTCATTCCTCTAACTGGATTCTACTGTTATTTTTACTCAACTCTTGTTTGGTATTTTGATTTGGGGAAGCCAGTGTTTTCCCATGTTCTGATTGAGCGTGAGTCATGAGTAGGGACTCTGAACTTTGGTCTGACGCATATGTGACCTTCACAGATGTTCTTGACCCTCCTCCAGGTGTAACACAGTGCCTAACACACATTCCCACATCTCACAGCACAAAGGAAAATGACTGGCACATCTTTCAAGTCCTCCTTTTCAGGGAATTACCTGGTGATATGCTCACCTAAAGAAGAAAAAAAACTGAGAAGGAAAACAAAGGACTCAGACAACAACAGACTTAAAACCTCTGGACATAAGATAGAAGAGAAAAGATAATTCTTAGGGTAATGGAAACACGAAAGGCCTCAGATGAGAGCTGTGCATTTTATTACCAAACTTCAGTTCATGCTAAAAGGATAGAGGGCTTCAGGAGAGGGCACTACAAAGAAAATGAATAGAATCAACAAATTTTATGTTGAGTTTACTTTTAGTGAGAGGAATTTTAGAGATTAGCAGATATGGGGCTGAAAGAGATAAACAGATAATGCAGCAAGTAAGAAATCAGGCAATTTTAATTACAGTGAAACAAAATTGTATATCATACAAATTATAATTATAGTACTTAAGTGGCTTAGCTATGAACAATTATATAGTCATATGAACATACAAATTAAATTACATTAATATATTTGGAACTTTGTGGGAAAAAACAGACTATGTGCCTGGGTGGTGTGAGAGACCGAAATTCTCAGTTCTTTTTTTTTCTTTTCTTCTTTTTTTTTTTTAGAGGCAGGGTTTCACCATGTTGGCCAGGCTGGTCTCGAACTCCTGACCTCAGGTGATCCGCCTGCCTCAGCCTCCCAAAATACTGGGATTACAGGCATGAGCCACTGTGCCCAGCCTCTAAGTTCTCAGTTAACCTAATAGAATGTAAATTTGAAATGTCTAACATCAGACATATTACAGTCATGGAGAAATTGCAAGGTCACTAGAATAAATCATGCCTCTGTTTACCAGGAATTTTGCAAAGGATGGCATGACCCAGGAGATTGTTGTTTTTATATAAGCCTATTCTGTTGCTGGACTGAGCTAATAACTACATAATTTTGCTAAAATTCATAATGTTGAAAGCATTTAAATATTGACTAAGTACACTGTCTTTCATCTTAGAGTATCAAAAGTACTTTACAATTTATTCTCATTACATCTCTGAAGAGTAGGCCTTTTTAAATAATATTTTATTGATAGTTGCTAAAATAATGAAATAAAAAGTCTTTTTCTGTTATAAGTGGTAGAGACGGAATTCAGAATTCTAGAGCTCCTCTCCCAAATAAAATCGAAAATAGTTTTTAAATAACTCATCCTGGGGACAGATCCAAGATGGCCGATTAGTAGCAGCTCAGGATTGTAGCTTCCACTGAAAGTGCAGAGAGTGAGTGGATGCCAGATTTTCAGACAAATTTTTATTGCCAACAGACCAAGAGATTTTGGCAGAGGAGCCCCATGGGTTGCCAGCTCGACTCTTTTGGAGGGCGCGGCCCTCCAAAAGGCGCCTTTTACAGGCGACCCAGCGTGGTGGTTCTCAATCCAGAGTATAAGGGACTGAGTGCCCTTTTGTTTGGTGTTTTGAGCTCCGGGAAGGCAGAGTCTCCCATTCAGCTGATTGAAAAGCGGACTGAAGTGGGGAACCAGACCGGGAGATTCCCGGGTAGAAAAGCACATGAATCTTAATGCTGTTGTTTCAGCAGGCGTGGTGAGTCGCTGCAGGGGAATGCTGGTACCCCCCTCCACAAAAAAAAAATAAATAAAAACAGCAGTTGGAAATGCTGAGGATTGAGAGTTTCACAGCAAGTACAGATGAACCCGGGAAGGTCCAGCTCTGTGGGGGAGGGGCTTCCACTGAAGGAAAACTAAGAAACAGAAAAAACTTTATCACCAACAAGCTGAACATCCACTCAGAGACCTAATCTGAAAGTCAGCAATTACACAGATGACAGGTAGATAAATCCACAAAAATGGGAAGAAACCAGCACAAAAAGGCTGAAAACACCCGAAATCAGAATGCCTTTCCTCCTACAGAGGATTGCAGTGCCTCATCACCAATTGAACAAGGCCTGATAGAGAATGAATGTGAGGAATCAATAGAATCAGGCATCAGAAGGTGGATAATGAGAAACTTCTGTGAGCTAAAAGAACATGTTCTAGCCCAATGCAAGGAAACTAAGAACCTGGAAAAAAGGTTTCACGAAATGTTCATGAGAATGGACAATTTAAAGAGGAATATAAGTGAATTAATGGAGCTGAAAAACACAACACGAGAACTTCAAGAAGTATGCAGAAGTTTGAACAATCGAATTGATCAAGCAAAAGAAAGGATTTCAGAGGTCGAAGACCAACTTAACGAAATAAAATGAGAAGACAAGATTAGGGAAAAAAGGGTAAAAAGGAACGAGCAAAATCTCCAAGAAATATGGGACTATGTGAAAAGAGCTAATCTATGTTTGATAGGTGTACCTGAATGTGACGAAGAGAATGAATACAAGCTGGAAAATATTTTTCAGGATACTATCCAGGAAAACTTCCCTAACCTAGCAAGGCAAGACAATACCCAACTCCAGGTAATACAGAGAACACCACAAAGAGATTCCTCAAAAAGAGCAACCCCAAGGCACATAATCATTAGATTCATCAGGGTTGAAATGAAGGAGAAAATACTACGGGTGGCCAGAAAGAAAGATCATGTTACCCACAAGGAGAAGCCTATCAGACTCACAGCTGATCTCTCAGCAGAAACCCTACAAGCTAGAAGAGAGTGGCAGCCAATATTCAACATCCTTAAAGAAAAGAACTTTCAACCCAGAATTTCATATACAGCCAAACTAAGTTTCATAAGTGAAGGAAAAATAAAATTTTTTACGAACAAGCAAGTACTCAGAGATTTCATTACCACCAGGCCTGCTTTACTAGAGCTTCTGAAAGAGGCACTATATACAGAAAGGAACAACCGGTATCAGCCACTTCAAAAAACCCATCGGTAAGCTGCATCCAGATCCATCTTACATGCAAGGATATACAGAGACTCAAAACAAAAGCATAGAGGAATATTTGCCAACCAAATGGAGAGCAAAAAAAAAAAAAAAAAAAAAA